>VMRN01000173.1:468528-485868 GCA_010277015.1 Poeciliopsis turrubarensis | reverse complement strand
TAATAATAATAATAATAATAATAATAATAATAATAATAATAATAATAATAATAATAATAATAATAATAATAATAATAGCAATAATATTGCTAACATTATTATTATTGTTGCTGTTGTTGTTGTTCATGGATCACATATACTTATGAATGTATTTGAATTTCTTTGATAAAACTGCATGCTAATCAAGATGAGTACAATAAACAGGCATGTAAATATGCCAGATATTTCCCAGTTTTATATCAATGGTAATTTTTATTTTATTATGCAAAAATAATTATTATTTGTACAAAATGTAATGATTTGTAATTTTCCTTATTACTGGTAGGTGGCAGCATTATCTTAATTTAAGCTACATGAAGTGAAAGGGTTTATAGGCTGTCAAAGTAACATACAGATATCCGTGTTTTCTTTTAACAAGACATGAAAACGTTGAAAACACAACGTAATTTTAATATATTTATTTTAAAAAGCATTATTTCAACATAGATGTTCAAGTCTTACTCGAAAATTTTGAGTTTGCAGTTGAAGTACTAGGCTTTTATTTTTAAAAGTAACTTCCGGAAGTTCGTCTCCTCGCTTCCTGTAGCTTCACAGTGGCCCAGTCAAAACAATGCAGTGTAGCAGCTGCGAGTAGCGTCAGCTTTAAAGAGCAAAAATCTAATTTCTCCACGGTCACGGTGCTCCGTGTCCGCCCGCTGGCTGCATCACCCCTGCGGGAGTCGGTCGGATCGGGCCCGGGGTTTATTTCACTCCGAGCCGCCATTGTTCGGGATTTAACCGTTTTTGTTTGGCTGGAAATGGAGCCCGCTAACGGCTGGCTGACAGCAGCAGAGGGGAGCGGCTGAACGGCGAAACAAACCCGGAGTTTGCGTCCATAAACGGTGAAATAAACTCTCGGTAGGCCGGTGGGCGACATGGTGGAGTAGTAGTGGTCGTCGGAGCTTAAGTTCTCGGTGTCCTCCGAGCTCTCTCCCCGGGGAGGACCGCCATGGCGCCGGGCTCGCTGGTGGCGGCCTGCCGCAGTCTGGCCCTCTCTACGTGGCTGCTCTCCTTCTGCTTCGTCCACCTGCTGTGTCTGGACTTCACCGTGGCCGAGCGGGAGGAGTGGTACACCGCCTTCGTCAACATCACCTACATGGACCCGGCCACCTCCGAGGTGCGCACCGAGAAGACGGAGTGCGGCCGCTACGGGGAGCACTCCCCGAAACGGGACGCCAAGGGGGTGGTGGTGCTGCCCGCCGCCCCGCTGGACCGGCAGGCCTGTGACCCCCATACCCGGTTCGTGGTGCCCTCGCAGGCCGCGGCCGGCTGGATAGCGCTGATAGCCCATGGGAACTGCACGACCAAGGACAAAATCCGCCATGCTGCCGCCCACAACGCCTCGGCGGTGGTCATCTTCAACGTGGGCTCCACCAACCCCAACGACACCATCACCATGCGCCACCAAGGTACGAAACAGACAGGATGGAGAGGTTATTTCTCTCCATCCAACTCAAACTAACAGGGGTTCCACTACGGCGGCGTGTTAGGGCAACTGTAGATGGAAAAGAGGAGTACATTTCTGCCAAAAAAAAACTTTCTAGAAAAACAAGGACATTTCTCAGTTTGAAAAGTCAAAAAAATTGCTATTTAAAAAAATCTAAATTTTTCTGAAAAAAAACTTTGAAATTTCACAGTTTGAAAAAGTAACAAAAATGCCAGTAATAAATTAATACATTTTCACACTAAGCTCAGAAACTTTAAAGAAAAATCATGGACATTTTGCTGGAGAAAATTAAAAAATGTTCTAGAAAAACAAGGAAACTTTTGAGTTTATAGAGTCAGAAGTTTGCCAAAGAAAACTCAGATGTTAAAATTAGTATCAGAAGTTTTTGAGAAAATAAACAGAAGGCAACAGTTTCAAAAGTTTAGAAGAAGGAAGATAAAATGAACCTTTTTTGGAGCCAGAGGAAATATTTTCTGCTGTTCTGCAGATTAAAAAGTTTCTGTTTCATATCTGGACTTTAGAGGAACATAAATCCAGCATCAGTTTAAGTTTGTTTGCCTGCAGATTCAGTCTGATCTGAGCTTCTTAAACAGTGCAGCTTCTGCTGAGGCCTGAGAACTATAACAGATTTGAATGGATTATAAATTGTCACAGAAGTTATTGCAATAAATAATAATACTATTAGTTATGCACTGATATAAAAATTAGGGCCGATATCAATATCTGATTTTAACACTGCTACTGTGCCCGATACCTGTTATTTACTAATCAAGTGTCTCTTTATTTTTTTTTTTTTATATCTAGAAACAAATGGCAACAAGATGAAAACAAAAAAACAAATGTTGGTTGTTAATATCGACCGGGTTTGATTCACCAATATGTTAAAAAATGGCTAGTATCAGCCTATACCAATGTTAGTGCTGATGTATCATGTATCAATAGGTGTTTTTTTAGACCATTTTCTAGTAATAAAATGGTAGACATTCTCAAAGATCAATAAACTTTAAATTCTCATGAGTATTTGATACTGGAACTGGAAGACACTTTTAATATCCAAAGTAAATAATCAAAACAGACGCAACGAATAGAGTCAATTATAAAATTGCTGTAAACAAATCAAAATCTGTTTTAGTAAACAGATTTTGGTAGAGTAAATCATGCAAATGGAAATCACTGAGCTCATTTTAATTTATCATTTGATTAATTGATTTATTGCAATAAACTTCAGACATATTTGAATGGCGCCTGTGGAGCAGCAGGGTCTCCTCCGATGTTTTGGCCTCTTCTGGTTAGATTAAATGCGGAGCAGCTTGACGTGTTGTTGTCAGTCACGATGCGGCGCCGCGTTACATAACGGCAGCAGCGAACCGACAGCTGGGATCTCCTTCAGCTCCTCCTGCAGGCCTCCTGCTCTGACTGCCGAGTCCAGGAAGTGAATGGAAAATACTCTCCATTTGTTGACTTTAAATCTAGTTTCTCATGACGTTTTTAGTTTCTTGGAATCCGTGTTTGGAAACTCAGTGAATGTTCCAGTAGAAACATCTGCAGGTCGTTTAGACGCTGTTGAGTCTTCAGGTTGCCGTGTTTATCTGCCAGTCGTTTGGTCTGGTTTTCATTAAAATCTTCATTACACAGCTCCTTTTGTCTTTTTTTTTTGGTATTTGTTCAAATCACGATGCTGTCAAATCACAAGTAATTAACCTGCTTGTGGTGATTTTTAGATAAATTTATTAGAGTTTTGATTTAATTAAGAAACTAAAATCTGCAAACATAAGGAATAACCTGGAAATATACATCCAATAAATAAAGTTACTTCAGGTCTGGAATCATTTTAATTAAGAGATGCTCAGTCTTTAAGTTTGCATATTCACAGAATGACGAGAACAGGAAAACACAGAGAAGGGACAGATTAATTTGGATTTAATTTAGCCCACAAACGAGCAAAGTCAAATATAAAATGTTGTTTGTGTTTTAATCTCGGAAAATTATTAAAACACAAACAAAAAAACTGATCTTGAATTTGATCAGTTGAAGATTTTATCGTCTTAAAAACATTCTTTCACTGACTAAAATTTTAAATATGTACATTTATTGTTTTCTACACTGACTTTTAAAAGAAATCTAATTAATTTTGTTTTGCTATCTGCTTTTTGTTATCATTTGGCCAGTGTCTTATAATCTCAGCTCAGGTATTAAGTTATTTTGTTTGTAGCAGAGCGTTCCTTTATACCCAGGAAATAAAAATGTTGTGAAACTGGTTAGTCAGCATTCCTGAGTCATTACTCCACCAGCTCCTTTTCCACAATATATTTAGTTCAATGGGAAACATGGATTTCAATAGACAGCTAAAACCTGTTGTCAATACCAGCTGTAATGTCTACCGGGTAGGTTGCTAGGCAACAAGTGCAAAAGTTGCTAACTCGCAAACCAGAGTTCAAAGTAAATGAGATGAATTGATGTTATATTTAGAACAGAAAGTAAAATAGAGCAACCAATTCATGCCAGATTAGAGACTAAACGAGGATCTGTGTAAAGCAGCAGACTGCAGGCTAGTTAATTAACGACCGCTATAGAAATCATTGAATAGCATAATTAGAATTACAGTTTTACTTTATCAGATCAAAATAAACTGGAAGTGTTCATATTCTGCACAATAAGCAGAAACTTTTCTCCATTTTCTGCTTTTGGTTTCCACTGCTGTGTTTAAAGTTCAGTGTTTTTATAACGAGATGCAGTTTTAGCATAACAAAATAAAACAAACTCAATAATTTCCACTTGAATGGTTTATTGTATTTTTCTTCTCATTCTATCAAAAACTGAATGATAAAAGTCTTCAGTCTGGTGTTTTGTTCTCAACTAGCTCTTATTTTGAAGGATCATTTTGTTTACAGAAATTTCATAATGCATTTTATTTGTTGTTTCTGTCATTTAATTGTTTAGTTTGGGTATTTAAAATAGCTTCCAGTTCCAGTGTTAAATGTTCGTTATTATTTAAAGTTTTTTGGTCTTTGAGAACGTGTTCTTGCATTATTATGCCAGTATATGTTTAGATTTGAAGAAAAAATTCACAACTAACTCAAACTTGACCACAATGAAAAAATAATAAATCTTTGTTTGCTCCTTTTTATTTGTTTTGTTAGGTACATGTGTTTCTTTGAGTCACTTCCTGTCGGTTAAATCCGGTGATTACATTTATAGCAGCAAAATGTTGCATAATATGGTTGTATTTATTGCTCTGCCTCCCACTCAGTGACATAAATACACTTATTTTTAACTATATTTTGAGTAGATCCTTGTTTTCAGTTTCCCAAAAGCACAAAAATGCTGCATAATTCAAATATTTCCTCCTGGATTTAAATCTCGACGAATGTGATTCTTTCTCAGTGGTGAATCTTTGACCTCCAGGTCAGAGAGGGTGGGTGGGTGGATTTCCCGTCTGGTCAGGCCTGCTGGCTGTTAATCCACCTGAAAGCAGACAGTGTGGAATCAGCTGCTTCATCACTTTATCCCTCAGATCAGAGCTGCTCATCGCTTCGCGTGAAGCTCAGACTGGAACATCAGATCCAGAAACGTCTGTGATAAATTAGTTCAGGTTTGATTTCTGTTTGGGTTTTTTCTGGACTGATTGACTCTATTTAGAAAAAAAAAAAAAACATTCTTACGAAATCTAGAATTTGAAAGAAAAAAAAATTAACATTTAAAGCTTGAAGAAATTATAAAAATGGCCATACTTCCATTAAAGTCTTAGTTTTTAAAATTTTGTTTATTCCAGAAAAGCGTTGGATGTAGAAAGAATGATGACACGATGTCGGAAAAAGCTGCATTTCCATTTCAAACGCTCACAAATGTTTGTCAATATTCCCAGAAGTTTTCAGCAGATTTTACTCGACATTTACAGAAACAAATTTAAATGCGTCTCTATGTTAAAAATACTGATTTGCACTAAAACCAAAGTAAACTTTCTTATCTTTTAAATAAAATATTTAAAGAAAAACAAGTTCTGATTCAGTAACAAACGTTCCAGAGGGTTTTATAGTATTTCAGAGACAAGTTCTGCACTTTTTATGTTTCATCTTTTCTGTTGTAAAGTAATATCAAATAAATAAAACTAGAAAAAAAGCATTTTCTGTAAAAATGCAGTGTGAATGTTGGAAGCTAACTTCTTCATTTTTACAGAAATTTGTTGAAGTATTTGGAAAAAATAGAGAAAAGCGAAATTGTGTTGAAAAAAAATACAACATATTTTCGTAATCGCGTTATTTCTGTTCTAATGTAAATGCATTTGTTCAGGCGATGAGACAAAAACATTCCACACTGTGTTCCTCCGACTACTTCCTGTTGTCTTCTTTGTGGTTTTTGCCAGTAGTAATATCCGCTTGTTGATCATGTGATGTGAAAAGTTTTTCTACTGCAGTTTTGCAAAAAAAAAAAAAAAAAACTATCTCACTTTAGTACCACAACTTTTAATACAAAAACAAGAGTTTTTACAAATTCAGTGTTTCCATCAAGCAAGTGTATTTTCAGTATTTAAAATTGTGCAATTACAAGATCAATGAAAATGTAGTTATTGGGTCTAGCTCTCTCCTTTCTGGCTAAGTTTGCTAAGTTTGTGATATTTGGTTCTTCAACTACAAATCCAACAACAACTACAGGCAAGAATTGGCCCAGTTTGCAGCTATGTTTGAAACCCGTCTGCAGCGAAGCGCTCAGAGTAACAGGTGTCACGTCAGTCTGCGTTTCCTCACTACAGTCACACACACAATTCACAACAAGGGACATAGAGCTTACATTTTTTGCATAATAGTCTCAAGAAGTGTTAAATTTGAGTTGAAAATGTCTGTTTTAGATCATCTTCCTGAATGTAGCTCAGTCCTGTTTCAATCTGTGATGTTTACTGCTAAGAGATTTTATCTGACTTCAGTAAATAAGGTCACACTTCCTGCTCAGCGTCGTGCTGTCGGTTTAAAACCAAACCATTTAGGCTGCAAATGCTTTATGAAAAGCACTGAATCAATTCCCAGCAGTTGCAAAACATCCAAGAATCCCAAACTTTAGTTTGTTTACAGCTGTTGGAAATTTTTTTGAAAATCTTATTTTATCAGGTGAAATTGGTAGACAAAAGAAATCTGGTAAATTATTGCCAGCGCAGTCAGTCAAACAGACGTAAAATTTGATTAATGTTCCCCGAAATCTAAGTAAAACCAGTCAGTAAAGGCATCAACAAACCCTGTGCTTCATGCTGCACTTTGAGATTAGCAGAAATCAGATAAAGATTAGAGACTCACTTTAAGTATGCTGTTGCAGTTTGTTGTACATTAATCTTCCATATTGTGAATTAACAACTTTAACTTTTTCCCTCCTTTCAAATACCTCAGCAAATTTCTGTAAAACAACCAAAAAGTTATCTTCCGACATTCACTGCATTTTTTCTAGTTTTATCTGATATTACTTTACAACAGAGAAGATGAAACATTAAAAATGCAAAACTTGTTGGAATAATTATGAAACCTGAAACTTCTGTTCCTGAATTAAAACTTGTTTTTGAAAAAGATATTTAAAAAGTTGGCACTAATGCAAATCAGCTCTTCTAAAATAGACGTATTTAAAGTTGTTTCTTCTGAAAATGTTGAGTGAAAAACTCAGCTGAAAAACTTGTGACTGGATTTTTGTGGCGACAACATGAGCGCCTCAGTCGGGTTTAAATTAGTTTGGGGATTATGTAACTTCTGGAAGGACCTCACAGTTACACAGGAGCGATATTGATCCCAGGGGAATATTATTAGGTCAACACGAATCAATGTTTTTGTTATTTTGCTCAGTCGATACGAGTTCAGCGTTGGCCTCCAGGGATTTAATCCAACTTGTGCTCTTCCAGTCTCCGCTGAGAGCAAATGCAAACAATCAGGAGTTGCATCTCAGCTTTCTCAGTATTTACTTTTCCTGCAGGTGAGAATCGGAGATGGTAACATAAACCTCAGAAAAAAACCACCAAACTGTCACATCAAGCAGGATACGACAGCTAAATACCGACTCTGTTCGATATTTAGTCAGTTTGAAGACAAAAGAAAAATATGTTTAAACAATGGCATTTTGCTGCTTGTTTAAAGACTAATTTGGGTAAGAAAACAAATCAACCAATGAAAATCATGGTGTGCAGTCTCTAGGCAGTTTGTCGTATAGTTTTCAGATTTTAAATTGTAGCCATTTTGTTTTTTCAGTCATTTTTTATAGGATATTTGTGGCATTTGTCTTAATTGAATTTGGCCAAACACTTGAAAGTTTAGTGGTTTCATTCCTAGTCACTGAGCGTGGCATTTATGTTGACTTTCTGACTTCCTGTGAGCCTACTGTCTTCATGTGGAACAATAAAAAACTGAACTGATTATTCTTTGTTACCCTTTTCTATATTTAGGTCCATTTAAAGGTGACTAAAAGTGGCAGGTGTGACTTTAATAATACAAGTATTGCTGAAGTCCTCACTGTACTAAAATACTGCCTTAAAAATGGCTGCTAGAAAAAAGTGTTAAGAGGTCTGAGGTGCTCCTTAACTTTCAGGTGAAAGAATCTGAAATTGTTCTCACACAATTTACTGAATACAAATAAAGTTTGCATTACAGTTCCTGTCCCGCGCGCGTTTGCCTACCAAGATGGCCGTTCAGCGGTGTGGATCATTTCTGGTTCAGACTTGTGGGAACTATGTGTTCTTTAAATACTCAGTTAAATATTGTGGTAACGTGTCAACTCATAACAATCACAGGTGGGCAGAGTACCTGAAGATTGTACTCGAGTAAAACCAGCATTACAAGTAAAAAGTATTCATCCACCCTTAACTTTCCTGAGTCTACCTTGTTTTTAAAACGTCCTCCATCTCATTTGGTTTGAATTATTTCTAAACATGTCAAACCCCAGCGAGAGCATTCCTTCATTTCTCTGTTTCTAATTAAAGTTTTTCCTTCTAGTCTCGTCCTCATGTTGCCTGTGTGCTTCACACTTGTTAGGACTCGGTGGCTCGTTGTGCATTTTTCTGGAGCAGCTCACATAGACCTGTTCTTACGTGTTTAATGCTAAACTTCTGCTTTAGCAGCTGCAGACTGTTTGTCTGTGGAAGCCAATGTCCCTCTGGGATATTTTCCGCCTCTCTTTGGTGTTACGTCAGGATGCACGGAGTCAGGCCCCAGTCACAAGG
The DNA here is from genome assembly GCA_010277015.1 of Poeciliopsis turrubarensis. Lineage (NCBI taxonomy): Eukaryota > Metazoa > Chordata > Actinopteri > Cyprinodontiformes > Poeciliidae > Poeciliopsis > Poeciliopsis turrubarensis. The sequence goes on along the minus strand of VMRN01000173.1, from coordinate 477,196 downwards.
TAAACCCCAGATTTAAATCGGAATCGGCCGAGATTTGGTCGACAGATTGAATTTTCTCCTCAGACGTTTGGGACTGAAAGGCTGCAGAGTTTTAAAGTCTGATTCAGAGCGAGCAGCTGCAGGAGATGTTGGTCTCTGAATCATTGCCACCCTGACCTTTGTGCCAAATGATTTGTCTGCAATTGTATTTTAAAACTTCCTCTTTTACTTTAACTTCCTGTCTTGCTATTTATCATCTTTTCTATTAAAGGATCACTTTGTATAGTCCAACTCCTGGAGGGTCACATCGTAAAATGACAGCTTGTAAAATGAATTAAATCAGCCTTAAAATGCTCCAGGAATGCATGAAGACTTTCAACACCAACCTCAGTGATTTGCTGTGAAATGAAAGGAGTTTGGCTGAAATTACAGCATCTAAAATGGTTAAATCAGCTCTGGTTAGTCTTAGTTACTAACACAGTTTCAGTTTCTTGATAAATCAGTTAATTCCTGTGGAAAACATTGGATCCATTCAAGCCTGTTGCTTCTGGTCATTTGCAGACTTTGGTCTGGACACATCATTACTCTCTGGAGATCAGGTCAGAGTTCAGCCCATTGTTCCATCTTTCTGCAAGCCTGGATGTTTCTAAATTAAAACTGGAACAACAGGAGACAGAATAAAGAGTAACTCAACTAGGAAGTCCCCCGTTGCTCACAAAAAGCAGTGCAGTAATAATAATAACATGTGTAGCGGATATTATTTATCTGTTATTTTTTTATGTCAAACCGGTGTTCCATACATGTATTTATATACTAAATTGCTATTCCATACATGTTAAGGTAGTTTTCCTTATCTATATTTTTGTGTCAAATGGTGTTCCATACATGTATTTTTGCATTAAACTAGTTTTCCGTACCTATATTTCTAAGTGAAGCTGGTTTTCCGTATGTGGAGCAGAGTTGCGGCAGAGTTGCGGCAGTCTGAGGCGACGCGCTGTAATACCTGCTGCAGGATTACAGAAATCCTGTGAATCGTCCCCAGAGAGGTTTTACATAATCTCATGTTGAGGCTGAATCCTGAAGCCGATCGGTCCGCTGGAGTGAAACCAGGCCACTCAGCGCGTCGCCCACCATGTTGGCTCATAAAGTGTATTTTTAGAGCGGTGGTCGCCATGGCGATGTGGGGATGCGTCAGCCTCAAGCTGCTATTGGATCAATAAGCGAGGTGATGAATGTAATCTGTCAGATTGATTCAGAGGTGAAGAGGAGAAACGTTTCCCAGAGCTTGATGTGCTCAGCAGAATATCCCAGTAGCGACACTATAAACCTGAGATAAAAACGTTTACACTGTATAACAAACTGAAAGTTTATGGAAATGAATCGGTTTAATATGAGCAACATAAACAACTCAGCATGACTGTTTTTCAAATCTGTTTAATAGAAACTGGGATTAAGATTTTAAAATTAAGTTAAAAACACCCGCTGATCTCAAACAAATATTAAAGTTTAGACTTTTGTTGTTGATTTTACTTATTTATTAGGAATATTTCCACTTTAAATGTGAATATCTTGAAGTTTCGCTGCAGCGCCTGAAGAAACGCCTTTTCTGATCGGTTTCTGCAGACAGAAATCCAGACGTGGTCGGACTGGTGCTGCTGCGTGTCGGCTCGTAAACGCTAACATTTAACAATCACAAGCTGATGATATAAGAACATTTATGTGTCGCTGTGGAACGGTCAGATTAGGTTATGTTCATAAACATACCAGTGAGATTACAGCTGCTGAAAGGCTCTGGATTCAGTTCCCTGTGAAGTTTTTAAGTTGCATTAAAGGCTTAGGAGTCTGATTCCTCCATTCGGTTTGGAGTTCATCTTTACTGAACTCTGTTCTGCTTTCATAATCAATCATTTAATCCTCCAACAAAGAACTGGTAGTTATTACCCAGAATTTGAGCTCAACCTGAGTTGGGTAAAAAGAAAAATATTCTCCTCCTCACTCATTTGCTCCTTCAGAATCTGAATAAACTTGTTTTGAGTTTAATCTGTTAACTGGCAGCACTAAAAACCACCAGAACAATCAAATCAGCTGCTGTTCTTCAACTTTTTGGATTACAAGGAAAGGTTTGGTCTCTTTAAAAGGATATTTTTATTTTTCATATTTGCAGCCAAACGTGTTTTATCTGTAATTAATATGGAGTTATTATGTTTGCATCACAATTTATTCTTATTTTGTTGCCTTGTTTGGAGTTTCCTTGTTTATTCTTATGAAACTAGACATGAAGTGTTGAAGGTACGGACAGGGAGACACGTGAAGCCTTTACCGTTTATGTTTCAAGCTATTAAGATAAACGTATGAAAGAAAAAATGGAAGTAAACAACAATTTAGTTCCTTTTGAAAGTAAGAAAACATTTTATTGCTTAAAGTAACGATTCAAACGTCACTTTAGTCTCAAGAAAATTTAAAGGTATTATTAAATACTTTTCATTTTTCTCAAATTTAAATTGTGAAAAAGTTTTTATGAAATTTCTTCCGCGACCTTTCAGAATGAAACCAACAGGAAGTGACCGAGCGTTTCCTTCTCCCAGGTACAGGCGAGGTCGTCGTCATCATGATCCCGGAGCCGAAGGGTCGGGAGGTCGTGTCGCTGCTGGAGCGCAACATCACGGTTACCATGACGATCACCATCGGCACCAGGAACCTGCAGAAGTACGTGAGCAGGACGTCGGTGGTGTTCGTCTCCATCTCCTTCATCGTGCTGATGATCATCTCCCTCGCCTGGCTCGTCTTCTACTACATCCAGAGGTTCAGATACGCCAACGCGCGCGACAGGAACCAGGTAACGGATTCATAACGAACCACAACCCGCAACACGACCAAACCTCAGAAAACGTCTCAAATACATAAATACTGTCAATTATGGGGGGAAAACTAAAACAAACTGGAACCATTTTATAAAGTATACTGAAATTAGAGATATGACGATAGTTTTTGTGTTTGAGTCTGTCGCCTTTTCAAACTGATGTGAAATAAATATTTTTTTGTTATTTTTTCCCACGCCAGCAATTTACATCAACTATCAGCAAATTACGGCACTCCATGCCGAGAGCACCAGACATTTTATTATTCATTATCCAATCAATGTCAACATAATCGCAATAAAATACTTCAAAAAGAGCAAGAAAACTAAAACTAACTGAACTGGAATTAAATATCTGACTAATATCAAACACCCTCCAAGAACCAACTAAAACTGAATCAAACAAAAAATCCCAATGAAATAAAACTAAACTATAATGAAAAACCCTGGTTTGCACAGAACCAGAAAACGGGTCAACAGAACCTCAGAGTTCCCACAACATGGCCGACGAAGTGTTAAATAAACAGTTTCATCATGTAACGATGGGAAACAGTTCATCCTTAACGTCGTTCTCTCTCTTCCTGTCTGCAGCGTCGCCTTGGCGACGCGGCGAAGAAGGCCATCAGCAAACTTCAGGTTCGCACCATCAGGAAGGGCGACCAGGAGACGGAGGCCGACTTCGACAACTGCGCCGTCTGCATCGAAGGCTACAGGCCCAACGACGTGGTCCGCATCCTGCCCTGCAGGTAGAAACGCAAACTTCCTCCCTTCACTTACGAAGGAACGTCACGGTTACCATGACAATACGGTTACCATGACAATTACAGTTTTAGACTTTGGGAAATTTTCTGAGTTTCCAAAGTTGAGCATTTTTGATCTTTTGAAAATTGAAAATAGTTTCTGAAAAGTGTTTTCTGTGAGATTCTCAAACGTTCAGGGTTTTTTTCCTCACAGATTTTCCCATTTTTCAATCTCAAATATTATTTTTTCAGGAAATCCTTGAGATTTTTTCTTTGGCTGGAATTTTTAAATCTATTTTTCCTCTAATGCATCATCTTAGTCAGAATGTATTGAAGTGAGTGTGAGAGAAATTTTTCAAAGCAATTTTATCTTCTCCTGCAGTAGAATAGAATCACCAGAGATTAATACAGTAATTAATATCTTCAGTTATAGCGCATTTAGTTAATTTGTTTTCTTTCCAAAGTGCTGGACATGTTTGAACCCGGACCTTGAAAGTTCTTGAATTTTCTGTTTTTTCAGGCATCTGTTCCATAAGAGCTGCGTGGATCCGTGGCTGCTGGACCATCGTACCTGTCCGATGTGTAAGATGAACATCCTGAAGGCCCTGGGCATCGCTGTGAGTCCGGCTCCGCTCCGGTTCTGGATCTGCTCTCATTTCAACGTTTGACCGTTTCCGTTTTCCTCCCAGCTGAACGCCGACTGCCTGGACGACCTCCCGCTGGACTACGACCTGGCGCTGGGCATCGTCGGCGGCGTGGGGATGGGCGGAGTCGGCGCTCTGGCGCTGGAGGCCGTGGCGTCCGGGGCGTCCAGCGACGGGACGCTGAGCGAGGGCGGGTCCTCGGTGGTTCTGGACCCCGGAGTCAGGCGGGTCGGGCTCCCGCAGGACTACCAGGACCCCGACCCGCTCAGAGACAGCCCCGTTACGGCCACCACCGACACCCACACAGGTTGGACTCGCTCTGCTAGGCGTCAGTCAGAATTACACTGACACCCGGTGGCGGTTCTGAGGCATTACAGAATCAGAACCCATTTCATTGTCATTGCACAAGAGAGAAAATGTGGAGAAATTTTAAATGTAGCAACTGTCAAAGCAAAGTCAAATAAATGACATAAAAAAATTAGCATTACTACTAAAAAATTAGCAGTAAATACAAAACAATACAGTAGGAACACAAAGAACTGGGATGTTACAAAAATAAATAAATGTTGATCAGGTTTTAGATGGAAACAGTTTTTTACTCAGGTTACAACAGGTAGCAACAGAAGCTACTTCTGTTAATGTAGCGCTTTAGCATTAGCTTCAGTTGAAAAGCTAATGTTATAACGCTTTAGCACTAGCTTCAGTTGAAAAGCTAATGTTGGAGTGCTTTAGCATTAGCTTCTGCTACACAGTTTTTGTTTAGCGTCAGCAGGGCTGATGTTGATGGATAGCGCAGCTAGCCTTTTGGCTAGCAGTGCCACTGCTGGTTCTGGTACTGACTTGATCTTCATCTCCTCGTCTTCTTCGTCTTCCAGGTGAGCTGCAGCCGATGGCGAGCAGCGCCTCTGTGGCGTCACTGGTCATCGCCGTGGAAACCGGCCTGTCTGATGAGGAGGGGTCCATGGATCGACCTCATATGGGTGCCAAGTCCTGAGAACAGTCCAGCAGAACCGAGCCAGAACCAGGCCAAAATAAACAAGAACTCATTGAACCAGAAGGTCCAGAGAGACTAGAACCATCAGACGTAAACGTGCTCACAGCCTGGTTCTGGATTAGATCCATCTGGTCCAGAACCAGCACCACAATGCTCGACTGCGTTTGGATTCTTTGAGCGGACCCGCTCAAAAAACCGGACGTGTTTCAGTTTTCACCTTCGATCGTTCTTGGTTCTTCATCCCGACTCCGCCTGGTTCCGTCCACAGAAGATCCAGTTGGTTCTGTCAACAGAACCGAGTTATTCCTGATCGGACCCCTTCTGGTTTCTCCAGAGTCCAGGAAGTTGTGCTCCGGTTCTCTTTCCTTGCTCTGGTTCTGGTTCTCCAGATTCGGACCGCCTCTCTCTGACGTTTTGCATCGTCTGACTGATAAACTTTGATCTCAATCGGACTCTGATTGACCCGGCAGTATTACTCCTGCAGTATTGAAGACCCGTCTGCCTCGTTCGGGTCGGTTTGTTTCTTGACCTCTGAACTTTCCTGCGTTTTGGTTTCAGTTCTTCCTCGTTTCTGGAGCGATGCAGAAATCCATGAAGTTCATTTAAAACGTGAAGCACAGATGAAAGCGAAGAAGAAGATGCTGCCTGGATCTCTGAATCGGAACCAGAACAAACGTTGAGTTTCTTCATCTCCTTTAAACTTCGGTTTCCATCACAGGAACTCTTGGTGCTTTTGGACCACAGCAGGTTTCCTTTGGAGTCAAAATCCCGTCGGGTTTAGGTCCCGTCTCAGTTTTTATTGATCCATAATCTTATTGGAAATTCTTTGTGACGTCCTGTTGGACCGCCGTGGATTTCCTGTGGTTTCTGGAGCAAACTAGTTCTTTACTATTTGAATATTCAAATGATTAATCAAATATTTGTTGAGCTGTGATGCAGAACTCTGGTTCCTCCATCAAATCCTCTGATGCTTCATTAATTAGCAAAACATTAAGTCTGCAGAAATGTTGGTAAATGTAACGGAAAACGACGAGGCAAGATAAAACTCTAAAACCTGCCAGTTTCCTAAAGAGTTTATCTCTTTCAAACAGTTTAACATGTTTCAGGCGAGCAGCACCAATAGGTAACTAGCTTAAAGAGCCTGAATGCCAAATACAATTACTTGATATTTATGATGGGTTTCTGATGCTATGCAGGCTTCTTGTTGATAAAATCGGTCGAAAATATAACTCCACATTTAATCAGAATTAATTAGTAAAAAGTAAAAGATTCTCAGATTGTTGGGAAATGAAATATGTTCATAAAATATTGAGAATAATCTATAATACTGTTGGTTTTTAGGAACCAAGAAACCCGACAGCAACCAGTTCAATGTAGTTTCTTGATTTAAAGGTTCCAGTTCTCGAATGAATTAAATCAGTTTTGCAATAAATTAAAGTTTTTGAATGTTTTCATGTTTTAACATCAAACTGTTTGCAGCTTGGAGGATGAAACAAAACAGCAGTGAGAACTTTTAATAAGTTGTTCAACACTTTAATCCCTTTTGGGGTCTTTCAGTGTAACGCTCACGTTGCTCCGACTGAAGAAGCGACGGGATCTTCCTCGGTAATTTCGCGGTACCTCTCCAGAACCGTGTGGTCCGAAAGCACCTTCAGCGTTGCCTTGCTCTTCTTCCTCATCGCGCTCCGCCGTCATCCTGCTGCCTTTTTCTACCTTTCACTTCTGACTATCTGCTGGTCTGGACCGCCACCGCGTTATCTCTCCCCCCAACAAACACGGACTGCGAGTGAAAGGTTCCCGGTTCTGCCTCGACCCGTTCCTCGTCCTGTAAATATGAAACGGGTTCACTCCGCTGTTTGCTCACTCCGGACGTTTTTGACGGGAAAGAAAAAGATTGTCGTCTATTTTGATACCAGAGGAGACGTTTATTTTTGTAACGAAGCAGCAGAGACTGATTTATCGGCGCCGTCCGACCCGCCAGCAGCCCGGATGGTTCTGATCGGGCTGGTTTAGATGTTCAGTAAATGTGAAATTGCACATAAAAGCTTGTCGTTTTTATTTCCAGAGCTTGTTTGGTTGAAACCTGAGAGAACTGAGCTCGCCTTGTGGATGGAAACGAAGAAGCGACTTCAGCGGAAATAAAGTTTCCTTTGGTATTTGTCTGTTTTCCAGCCTCAGTGCTTCTGTTTCCAGTGGGTTCAGTTCCTCTCAGACTTTCTTTCTTTGCTTCAGCAGGTTCCCGTTGTAAACACTAAGTAATTTATACTCTGTGAAATCGGAGCGCTCGTAAGAAATGACAAATTTGTATGGATTGTCTTCAGTGAGAAATGTTTTAATTAAAGTCACCTGCTTTGTGTTGTGAGTTTCCTCCTCTAGAGTTTTTATTCCGTTTCCTCATCTTTTTATTCCCTTAATTTTTCGGGAAAATTAAGGAAAGTAGAGTTTTAAAATGCCAACTAGAATAGAAATAATGTTTATTGTCCCACAGTGGGGAAATTGAGTTAGTAGACAAAAGATTGAAAAGTCCTAAAATATATAACAAATAAGGATATTAATAACGTTATGACTGAAAAGTTTGTCATCAGAAATACCTGAATCCAAAGTTTAAAAAGTTTAAAAATTGCTAAAAAAAAAAAAAAAGTCAAATTTTTAGATTGACATAAATTTTTTATAAAAAGAACTTTTTGACATTTCAAATGTCAAAAATTTCCCACTAAAAACTTCAAAACTTTCTAGACAGAGCTGGGAAATTTCAGAAAATTTCCAAAAGTAGATTTTTTCTTGACACACAGTTTAAAATGCCAACTAGCATTTTAAACTGCTACTTGGTGTTAGCAGTTTAAAATGCTGCTAATGCCAACAAGCTAATGCTAGTATTTTTTTTTTAGTTTTTTTTTTTAGCTTGGATAAATTTAGCAGAAAACGCAGTCGGTGTAACCTCAGCCTGATTTCTAAAAGATCTCAACCAGCCAGAGCTGCTTTACACATTATGTACCAACAAGGTTCTGATTTACTTTCCCTCTACAAACCTTGAATTTATCTTATATTTTTGTCTCGGAGACCAAAGACTTCAAAGCATTTGTGTGACTGAAGCTCTGATGTTTTCTTGTTTTGGCTTGTTGTACTGCTCAGCTTGTCCACATGGGGGCGGTAGATACTCCACTAACTTCAGTCATTTTGTGACTGAAGTTCATAAGTTTCCTGATTTAACCAGAAGTTAAATCAGGAAACTTATTTTTCCACTTTATTCAAACAAATTAACAAATATCTGTCTCTGATTTTTTTTTCACAGTAATGACATAATAAATTCCTGTCTCTAATAGAAATGACAATTAAAATTTATAAGTTATTTTTTTGTGATTCATGAAATGTCCAAAAAAGAATTGCATTTTTTTTTCCAGATACTTTTTGTCACAAAAATAAAATAAATAACAATATATATATATATATATAT
>VMRN01000173.1:413936-468428 GCA_010277015.1 Poeciliopsis turrubarensis | reverse complement strand
TAAAACAAGTTTCCACAAATTTCAACATTTTGTTGAAGAAAATGTATCCAGTTTAACTTTGATTTTCTTTAAAATCTCAAAATAGAAATAAAATAATTTCTTTTTGAAAACGCCTTTAAAGAAAACAGAAACACGCAGCATCTTGTGGACAGCTTGGCCTGTTGGGGCCCAACGCCGGGGGCCCAAAGAGTCACTGGGCCCCATGAGCTGCACCAGTAAAATGTCATGGAAACAAACCCATGCTGATACCCAAGTGTTTCAGGCTGAACTCCATCAACTGGATGTTGAAGGTTTCACATCATTTCTAATCAGTTTTTAAGGAGAAAAAAACGAAGAAAAGGCTCGAGAGGTCAGGAATCATCAGCATCACAAAGCTTAATATTAAGAGGTTTAAGAAGATGAATAATGGAGAAAAGAAAGGCAGAAGATGAGAAAAAGGAGGAGGAGCGAAAGCAGCTTTCTGCTCCTTCACTGGTATTAGTTTATTCAGCGCTGCTTCCTCTGGAGCAGAGAGGAGGAACGAACCGGAGCAGCTGAGCCTTGGCTTCCTGATGCCTATGGAGCCTAACAGGTACGAACACATCCAATATGTTTCTGAGCAGATATTTTGCTTCTAGACTTGTAGAGTTGATTGTTGAGGGACCATCATGGAGTCACATTTCTTGAATCTTGCGTTGATCTCAAACCTGACAGAAACTCGGTTTGATTTGGGACCAAAGTTGCAACATTTGTTACATTTTCTGCTGCTGTGGTTCTTTTTCACTCTGCACTCAGTCAAATGATTCAAAGTCTTTGAAAAACCTGTTCCCCTCCTCGCCTTTGGGGGCGCTGCACCAAGAACCACTGAAGGAAAAGACATGACAACCTCTGGAGAAGACGCTAGCTATAGCTATTATCAATTGTCATGCAAATTGTAAGGCTAATTTAATCAGATGTTGACGTTACGAAAAGTTTAATAACCAGTCCAAACCACACAGGTTTAGACTTTCGAGTTTCGTGGCTCTGGTACGGCACAGGCCCACCAGTGAAAAGGAAAGTTTGCTACATTAGAAGATATTTGGCAAATATGTTTCCATCTCTAATTTGTCATTTCTATTAACCGTTTCTAAGACGATACTTCAGTTTGCGCATAGAAAAACGTTGATGGAAACATGATCAGTGAGCGCAACTTCCTCCTTTAAATTTAAACCAAAATGAAGTTTCAGTGGTTGTAGGATTTCTCTTGTCTTTAGTAAGAAACCACAAGCCATTTCTCCCGCTAGCTCTGGACTCACATGTTTGTTTAACCTGGGCTTTAGTCCAATTCATGCCTTTGGAGTGATTACCGTTCACATATGCACTGGAACCGCACCAGAATTCACTTCAATCAAACCGAGACCAAAGTTTATAGACGGATCAAAGTTTGTGTTTTTGGGCCAAATGAGAGTTTGACTCCACATTCACACCTACACAAAAGAACTGGATTTTCTAGACAAATAAACTGAAGTTTGACTAAAGTGGACGGAACAGGGCTGGTGTGAATGAACCCTGATACAATAGTTCCCAACTGCAAAAATATTATTGAATTGAATCATCATTAGGTGAAGATTATTTGAAGTTTGTGATTTTTCACTGTTTCTGTCTCCGTCTGATGCAGATCCTCGTTGGGATTCTGCCTGATTTTCAGCTGAACAAGCAGGAATCGTCACAATGTCAACGCCTCCGAATGCCACTAAACAAAGAACGGATATTCTCCAGTTGGAACGTGACGTTCCAGAAGATGTGGAGCCTTCAAGCACAGCTGTGAACACAGATCCTACCGACAACTGGAGTACAGAGCCAAACTTCAACCTCAACTTCAATCTGGGCTCTACGACTATCCCTCGTCCCGCCAAAGAGCCCTCAAAGATGCAGACTGGGGGTAAAAAGGAAGATAAAAATAAAGCAGGAGCTGCAGCTGCAGATTTTAACACCATTTCAGTACCAAGTGAAAAACTTAGGAGCAAAATCCCAACAGCTCAGATGGCTGTGATAAACAAAGTCGGCCAAAAGCCGAAATCTCCAAACATTAAGCATTCATCTTCACCCAAGACACAAAGTCATGGAAACTTAGCACTGAGTCCCAAACCAGCCGGTGTGGAGCTGAGGAGCAGCCAGAGATCTGCAGAAAAAGCCAGAACTGAGACACCTAGAGCAGAGTCTGTACAGCCAGTGTCTGCGTTGGCGCCTGAGCCGACAACTAAACCTGCAAACAACATCACACCAACCCAAAAGACGCAACCATACAGCAAAGATGTAAAGGACATTCACCTTGAGACGCCACCAAAAACCCTGCAGCTGCCTAAAAACCCAAAGGTCCAGAACCGAAACGGAGATAAGAGCAGCATAAGCCCAAAACTGACAAATCGAACTCCAACAATGGTGGCCAAAATAAGAAGACCAGATCCAGTAAACTCGACAACAGAACAAAGACCTGAAGATGACTCTGGAGCTCAAGGTGTTTTCACAACCTCAGGAACCTCACAGACAGACAAAACAGCGTCACCACTTCTCAGGACCAAACCCTCCCGAGTGACCTCTCTGAGTCCGAAACCATCCACACAAAGAAAACCCACCGGAACCAGAACCATGAACGAGTCACGCTCTGAGGGGAATCTTCACAGTAAAGACTTAAAGGCTGCGCCTGCATCCAAAGTCAGAGTCAAATCCAGTTCAACCCCCAAATCTACTAAACGATCCAAAGACAGTCTGGATTCACAACTCGGCTCCAGGTCCAGAGACGGATCCAGAGACGCACTGGATTCCAGAAGCAGCAGCGCCTCGAAAAGCAGTTTGGACTCTCGGGACAGTTTGGATTCTAAGAAGCTCCAGAGTTCAAAGGTTATCCGAAATCCACACGACCCGAAAACCTCAGCAGAAACCAGGATGAAGAAAAGCCACCAACGTTCAGAGAAAGTTACTGATTCCAAAACGGTCCCAAAGAACAATCACGATTCTAAACTTCTTCAAAACTCCAAAGCAAGTTTTGAATTCAAAACCAACTCCGGTTCTGATTCTAAACCAGGCCTGACCCAGTCAGGATCTCCAGCTGCCCTGCAGGCCTCTGCTTTCAATATGGACCTTCTTGGATGTGGTTCCCTTTCTCCCATCTCCAGCGGAACCATCAAGACGTCAGGTTCTGCTGTTGAGCTCAGTTTTAATCGTAAGAGTCAATCAGATTCATCACAATCTGGACAAGTTCTGCCGGGTTCTAAGTCAACACTCGCTGATTTGTCCTCTCCGAGTCCAGGATCCAGTACTGGAAAAAGTTTTACTTCTACTCTAACTGGATCAAACAAGGAGAACCAGAAGAGTCCAAGTTCCACTCCAGGTAACAACAACCAAAGTGTCAAAATACCACAGAGACACAGGCAATGAGGCCGTGGACCGGTCCAGAGACACTCAGGACCCAAATATTCAGCAAAGGGGCAATTCAACGTGGAAAAAGCGCAATATTTCAGGGGCAGACCTGTGACATCACGATTACAATAAATAATGTAACTAAACATAAATGCATGGATGAGTTTCTCTAGATCTTGCTGAGCTGTAAGTCAGAAAATGGAAATGTTCTTCAGGTGGTAGAAGGCCGACTTTATTACTGTCTTTATGTGGCTCTGAAGGTTCTGGTCAGAGTTCATCATATCTCCTGATCTCCGGTTTCCAGATGTAATAACTGAAGCTGTGCACTGACTTTAGATCTAGATCTGTCCAGTAGTTTTATAACGATTGTTTTTGCAGTTTGGTAGTAAATGTCTCTCCGTTTTACCTTCAATTTAGCTGCAGAACATTTTAGCTTGGCAGCCATGTTGCTGCGCCATCATGTGCCAAACCAAAGCAGCTTTAATTTACAGCAGTTTAGTCAGGCTTTAAACTTTATCAAACATGAGTTACTGTTTCCTTGACAAGGATGAAGTAAAGTCTCTGTCAACAGATGAAGTACCTCTTTGTTTTGTTTATTTCAGGTATCCTGGCCCCTTTGGCATCTTCCAGTCCTAAAACCAGGCCTGTGGTGACCCTGAAAATCCTGGAAGGATCCACAGAAACCTCAGAAGATCCTGCAGTTGTGAAAAAAGATCCTAATAGTTCATCCCGGAATACTGGTCTGACTCGAGGTCTTACCTTTGACTCAATCACAAAACCAGGTGATACTACTGACAATAAACATCTAAAAGCTGCTGAGAGTGAGTTTAATACTCAAGGAAAAGTGGAGGTTTCCCAAGAGGCCAAGAATGACAGGGATGGATGTCCATCAGGAGATTCGGAGGGGAAATCGGTGCCCCCACTGAGAAACGCTGGTCACCCAGGAGACACAAACATCATCTCATCACCGCGGGCAACCAGAGCAAGAGAACCGAAGCAAAAAGTACAAGTCCATGGAAAAAGGAATGAAGGGAATCCTTCATCTCCCCTCCGTCCTACTTCTTCTTCTTCCACTCATACACCAACCAAGAAGAACGTCAAAGAAACTGCTCCTAAACCTGAGCTTCCTCAAAGACTCCATAAACGTGCAGGGGAGCAGAAAGAGGTGGGCGTTCAGGTGGAGGTGGAAGTGGTCGAGCGTTCTGCCTCTACAAGCCCCAGCCTCCACCGCGGACCCCCCACCTCCTCCATGATTGGCTCCGCCAGCTGCCAGTCATCGCTGAGCGGCGTGCCGCCTCTCAAGCATGTCTGCCAGATTGAGATTGAGCTGTGCAGCCAAACGCTGCTTCCCTGCGTCGTTCCTGACAAGGCCAGTTCCCTCCCTGCATGTTTGCGCTTCCAGCAGAACCCCGCTCTTATGTCGGGGTTTGGACCACACCACAACCCAGATGTCAGCGCTGAGAGCATCTGGGAAGACGAAACTAAGGAAGAGGAGCAATGGCAGCCCAACAAAAACGAGGAGGATGGGCTTAAAGGGCAGACGGAAAAGCCCCCGGAGGTGATGTGGGACAAACAAGGGATGACGTGGGAGGTTTACGGCGCCTCTGTAGACCTGGAGTCTCTGGGCTCGGCCATCCAGTCCCACCTGGAGATGAAGATTCGAGAGCAGGAGAGGCACATCCGGATTCTCCGGAAGTCCATCTGCTCCAACAGCAGCTTTGCACGGTACAAGAGGAAGAAGAGACGGAGGAGGTTTCTGGGTTGCTGCATCAAGGCGTCGGCCGTGGCCGACTGAGGTCAAAGTTCAGAGACGTCAGACATCTGACTTTCACTAATCCAAGCTGGATTAAGATCCACCAAACTGTAAAATGTCCCTCATGTTAAAATGTTTGTAAAGTAATTAGGCAACATAACAACTGCAGAACAAAATGACCTTCCACAACCTGGGCGTCAATAAGCCGGTCGGGTCAGAACCTTTAGCTTAATGCTACAAAATATCATTTTTCTGGGAAATTGGATTGAAGATAAATGTTTTTCCTCGTGACTTTAAGGATAAAGTTATTTAAGAAGGATTTTAGTTACTGGGTGTCCATGCATCCGTAGAAAGTTGTAAATTCATATATCTAAAATGTGCAAATTTATCGCCAGTTAGCTTGATGAAATTGGTACGTTAGTGTGGAGAACCAGGTCTTAAATTTAACTCATAATGATCTTAGAACGTTCTTTAAAAGTCTTAAGTTTGAATTGGCGAAACTGATTTAACAAAAACGATCAAACTGAAAGTTTGACAGAAAAAACTCTGATAGAAGCACGTCTTAAATGTCACGTATTATGTCCTGTTATATGTCCTGCTGTCGGGGTCTGTGTCAGACCCGGTTTAGCCGTGTTGGGTTCTGTCTGACAGCAGAACGGGTCGGTACCTCAGTGCAGCTGCAGTGGTTGTTGACGTGGAGCTGAGAGGACAGCAGCTCCATTCCTGGTAAATATTTCATCCCGTTTCTTTTTTCTGAAACTCGGCACAAAGCACTCAGGCAGAGCAGAGCAGAGATCCAGCTGCAGGGTGAAGGATTTGCTAAGAAAGTCTCTTCTGTTTTCTTCTCCTTTCCTCTTGTCTTTCTCTTTGTCTCCTATTATTTTTGTGTTCTTAAAGTTTTGCTTTTTCCTTATTTTCTTGGTTTTTCTATTTTCTTTTTTCTCCTTCAGATTTTCTTTCAATCTCTTTCTTGTAAATCTTCTCATTTACTTCTCGTTTATTTTCTTTCCTTATCTTTGATGCTTTCCACTTTTTGCAAATTTTACTCCATTATCCACACAACTTTCTGTCTTTTCTTCCATTTGTACATTTTCCTGTTAATTTTTCCTGTTTCTTTTTGTTCCTTCTCTTGTTTTAGTCCATGATACGTCAGACCCGAGTGATGGACTTGTCGTTCTTCCCTCCCTCTCTCTCTTCTTCTCCTCCTCCTGAACCTCCACCGCTGATGGAGTTGCATCATTTCTCTGAATTATTCAGAAACATTAAAGCTGCGCTCGTGTTAACAACGGAAACTCCACCATATTTTATTCATATGTACATAAGAACACAGCGACTGTAAGGATTCTAATGTTTAATTAAAGCTTCTTTACAAACTCGTTCATGATTTTGCATTTCATTGCATGTCCTGTGTAAATTGTTTGTAGTTTCTGAGCCTTTTTGTGTGATGTTTAAACCATGCATTGGTTTTAACCACTTATTACTGTAGCGTTGCCTACATCCAGCAGCCATTGGGTGAAAACAGTCAGTTACAGGAAACCCTTCCACCTATTGACTCTCTGATGGTATTTTAGAAAGAAAAGTCAACATAACACACAAAAATTTGGACAAACGTACAAGAAAAACATACAAACTCCTTGGAGAAAGACCCTAATGTGGGATTTGAGTTTGTATTTTGTATTTTGAGTCTTGTATTTTCTTGCTGCAAAGTTGTACACCAAAAACTTGCCTTTAAAATTGATTTATGAAATAATTATTCCACTTAAGGAGAAATGGGTTAAATTACATCAACAAAAGCCTAAAATGAATGTAACATACATGTGAATAAAGAGAGGAAATAAACTTCTGACTAGTGTTAAAAATTTTTATTGCACTTTTTGAGGAAAAAAAAACATTTATCATTTTATATTTGTCTCCAAATAATTAACTATCTTAATCTTTACTGGAAGTTTTGCACAGAGTCTTTATTTTCTGGGTCAGATCAGAAACTTGGACCTGATTAAACAAGAGAAACCAAAACAGCGTCACGTCTGTTTTTGGTGCTGACGTCAGAACATGCTGTGCTCTGATTGGTCGCCTGGGGATCAGTTTAAAACACAGCGTGAGCTGAAGAGTCGCAGCGCGAGCGCCACTCTGGGCTGCCCTGGACACCTGTTGCCAAGGAAACCGGAACCAGTGGGAAAATTACTAATTAATGACGTGAAAAAGGTAAAATTACTATTATTATTATTATTATTATTATTATTATTATAACTTACCGCCATTTTGATTTTAATGTTTTCAACAAGTTTGTAATTTGCTTGTAGGAAAGAATTTATATCCTATATTTTACTTTTTAAAAACATTTTTAGTTTCTTGAGTTTTTTCCTGTAAATATAACAATCTTACATTATATCTATTATAGAAAAAATAAGTGTCAATTTTATGAATAAAAACAGTGTTTTAAAAGAAATATATGCTACTATAGTCTTAAAACATTTATTTTCTCATCACATGCTACTTTCTGAACATGCTTAGATTTGTATTTTTTGGTTTATAAACTTAATTCTGACATATTCAGTCTCAAACATGCATGTGCTGCGTTCGGTTTTGTCAGGTCACGTGTTTTGTTGTGTACTCTGCTCTGAAGGTCATGCTCACCGTGAAGAACAGTCTCCTCTGGTGTTTGTTGCAAAGACAGTTTTAGTCCAAACATGTCAGCAGCAGCAGGTGATCTCTATTAATTACCATCAGAGTTTTGATCTGGCCTGGTAAAATATAAGACACATCACCAGAAAATGGGAAAAATCTGACACTTTCATATGTGAAATTAGTTTTATGTACAGATTTTAAACTCTAAAGTGAATTGTTTCATTTGGATGTTAGTAATTTTTCCTTGGGTATTGCAGGTTAAGCTGAGTATTTATAGAACGAGCCTGTTGTGGGTGACGGATAGAGATAGGAAAGCAACCGTGGCTATTTGTGGACCACACACATACACAGAAGGATTAATGGTCACTGGAATGTAATCCATGTTAATGTCAATGATTTGGAAGATTTATATTACCAATCTGAGGCCAACAGCTAAAGCCCTCTTTCATCTTTCCCCAAGTATGCAAAGGTTGGAGACAGAGATACGGTTACAGTAATGATAGTGCCGCAGTGTGTATGTTTTTCAGGACTCTGCATGTTGCCCAGGTTTCATTTCTACATCTAAAATCCCTGCAGCTGTTAAGGACAGTCAGTCATGTCGTCTCCTGTGCTGCTTACCCTGCTGCGCTGCGGCCGCTTCTCCATGTGCAGACAAGCCCTCTTCGCTCTGGAAGCCTCCACACAGTCTGGGCAGGTGAATCCGTCTACGCAGGTCCAACATGTAGCAATTAACTTCACTAAAATGGCATGACAGTAAACATTGAGCTATTTCAACAAAGAATGTGGATCTTATTCTTCCTTGCCTCTATGTGGCCCATAAGGGACAATATGAACACTCACTTTAGAGGAAACTTTCTAGCCTTTTGCGGTTGCAATAGCTTTTCCTAGAGAAGATAGGATGCAGACTTTGACTTCATCCATTACATGTCAGAAAGTATTTGATCCTTGGTATTTTTGTTTGTTGTGGTATTTCAACCAAACTACACTCTGGTGCTTAAAGGGGTCTTTACCTTCAGTGTACATAAATGTGCTAAACAGCAGGCTACTGGTTGGTAATCATAGGATATCAATGGGGTTCTTCAATGGTACCTAAAGATACAATTGAGTACCTTCTGGTTACCTACATGGCCCTTCTTTAGCACCTTTATGTGGCATTTACAGGCTGTGCACTTGGATGGGTACAAAACTGGTACTTAAAGGTGTAAGGATTCCTGATTATTTATTGGGTGTCGACAGGATACTTAGTGTATCTGAAACCTTCTGGAGTCTGGATCATTACAGGGTACCTTCCCTTGGTTGTTGCCCAGTACTTGCATACTACTGTGGTAAACACTGACTCCAGAGTAACTTTAAGCATGTCTTATTTCGTAAGACATGCGTTCATAGATACATCTGAGGTATCTATGAAATAAAAAGACAAAAACCTTCAAGGTCCTTTTGAGAGACCTGTAGGGTAAAGGCATTGAACTATCAGATTTTACATCTTACCCTCCTAATGCCAGTACTTACATGTTGCTACTATTAATTGTACAGTATCTAAAATTTATTTGTACTGGTTACTTTTGGACTAGGTTGGTGGACCGTTGTTGGGGCTGGTGGGTGTGCGGCAGGCCAGCGGGTCGATCAGGTTCGACAGTGATGGCAGCGGCCAGCCAGTGACCTGGGACTCGTTTGGTATTTGGGACAATCGGATAGAAGAACCAATATTACTGCCTTCCAGTATCCGCTATGGAAAACCCATTCCACAGGTAAATAAACCATTGGATTAATGAAGAAATGGTTGAAGTTCTAATTAGAGTTGATAAAACAATGTTTAAAAGGACAGATGCACAAAACAAAGTAAAAGTAAGAATAGCTTTGTTGGTGTATTCAAGTAGACAAAGGTCAATATTTGCCTTCCTCTCAGATCAGCCTGTCTCGGGTCGGCAGTGCCTCTGTTTTGGGTCTCCGGAAACAGAATGAGGACCGACTCCGTATCGCCCGTATCCATGACAACCTGCTGTATTTCGCCGTGTTTGACGGTCATGGCGGCCCACATGCTGCTGACTACTGCTGCACCTTCATGGAGAAATTCATCAGGTTGAATGAATTTTCTTCTCTTAACTTCAAAGGCCGACATCTTAACCAGCAAGTATCATGAACTCTCGGATTTCTTGTTTTAGAGACGCTTTGGAAGAAGAAGATGATCTTGAGAAAATTTTAAAGAAAGCTTTCTTAGAAGCCGATGATGCTTTACACACACACCTGAGGTACTTCAACAACGGTAAAGCTCTGTACTAAAGTACTTACTAAATGAGTCATATTTTTTTAAATGAACCTTTATATTAGGCATTTGAATCTAATTTCACACTGAACTTTGAACTGCTAGGCAGTAATGTTTCAATCTTTGCCTCTCTTCCACCCCAGACTCAGTTCTGAGGTCAGGTACAACAGCAACAGTTGCTCTGCTGCATGACGGCATTGAGCTGGTGGTTGCCAGCGTTGGTGACAGTCGGGCGATGCTGTGCAGGAAGGGTCATGCCAAAAAGGTCACCAAAGACCACACACCAGACTGCAAAGACGAGAGGAAACGGTACCTGAGTCCTTTTAGTCCTTCTGTGGTTCCCAGCTTCAAGAACTTTCTATGCAATTTTTCTGTAGTACTTGAGGACTTACTGTGTGTCTGTGGGGTACTTACATCATATCAACAAGGTACTTATAGAGTACTCACAAGGTATTAATGGCATATTGCCAGGCCATGTATGAAGTACCAAATAATATTTATTGAGTTCCTTTAGACACCTACAGGGTACTTACAAAGTATAGATCGGTGCGGTTTGGTGTGCGGTTTTGTGGCGTATCCAGGAGATTGTTTTCAACACCAGTTGGACTCTCACTAACCAGGCGGAGTTAAACGAGGCACATAGCATTGTTTGTCTGTGCAACAACAAATGTGATGGACTAGTGTGTCGTATTTGTCACAAGAAGTGACGTTTCTCTGTCCTCCAATCAATGGACTGTGTTGTGTGATGCCAGTAGCTCCACTTTAACTGTAACATTGTGCTGTGAACTGAATGGGGATTGGTGTGGTACAGGTGGGGAGCATGGAAACAAACAAAATACAGTACCAATCTGTACTGACCTGTACCGTACCAACCAGGTAACCAGGGAGTATCTCTGAATAGTGATCGGATACCCAGTGGGTAAATATTAACCAGAACATTCCTGATTCTCCATAGTTACCTCTGACCATCTGCAGGATTCTGGGTGGTTGATAATTGGTAAATATTACAGATGCCTTAAATCTAGAGATAAAAACATAAACTCAGTCTTAGAGCAAAGACCAGTGGAATGAGACCAACTTTGAAGATAAAGATGTTTTATGTTGAGGTTAAGAAACAAGCTGTACAGTTTTCTACTGCAGACAGACGACTGATCACTTCTCCATATGAAGGACTCTTGTTTAAGTCAGAAGTTTCAGTTGAGCTTTTATGGTTTCAGTTCAATTAAATGCCTCTGCTACTCGATTCACTTTTATTGTTCACTAGTTTTTGGGGTTCATTGTAAGGCGCTGCAGCTTCACAGCAGCAGCGCGGTTCAGGTTCCCAAACAGTGGATGATCAGTTCGTTTGGTATAAATAGTGTGGAAGTCCACATTCATGAAGCTCATTCAGGAACTGAAACTGGAGCAGAGCTGCAGGTCGACAGGTTTGGGATTCCCTTCAGCTAAAAGCAGCCGGTGTTACCTAACAGCAGGGCGAGCCTTCGTCTGGCTGTGGGCATCAATCAACGGGTTAGTGCAGGTTAAAACTCAAGCACTGTCAGAGACACAAAATAAACTTTAATTTCAATTAATTAATTTGATCCAACTTGAAATGGTATAAAACTATTTACATTTTAACTGTGGGAAGTAAAAGCTGCAGAGCGTCTGACTAGCTGAGGAACTTGCCTTCTGCAGGATTATGTAACATTTGATGAGTTGATGGAAATCAGTGTGTAAAATTTCCAGTGCAGCCGTCTTTGACCTGGTCCAAGTCCTACAGTATCCTTAACAAGACGCCGGCTGGTCGGCTTTTACTCTTTTAGGGTGGGTACAGTGAACTCCCATCTGTTCACGGTTAACTATTTAAAGACTCACTGATACTCAGATATGTTGGTGGAATATAACTCCAAAATATTTGCTAAAAATTCACTTATATAATGTAAAATTAGACTCTGGAAGTTGAAAACCCTAAAATCAACGCCACTTGGAAAAGCAGCAAATCCTGGAGTTCTGTTCATTTCCCTGGTAATTACTGATACCCTGCTGAAATGTGCTATACTCATAAACTTGATTGATTGAACCAGATTGATGTCTTACTGATTGAAGACCCAAGAACAAACCCAGAATGTGCTTGATCCAGTTTATTAAAGACCCTGTAGAGAGGGGTATCTTGGTTTCCCCATTGGACCCCAACCTCGGATAAGAGGAACCAGAGTTAAATATTCAAGCACCTGGTTCAGCCTCGCCTGGTTTTACACAGAAAATAACTGATCCTGTTTGGTTTTTGTTGTTCAGGATCCAGAAATCTGGTGGTTTCGTGTCGTGGAACAGCGTCGGCCAGGCAAACGTTAACGGACGGCTCGCCATGACGCGCAGCATCGGTGACTTCCACCTGAAATCCAGTGGCGTCATCTCAGAGCCGGAAACGCATCGTCTCTCTGTGAGTCCTGGACCAGCTTCAGCTGATGTCTTAGTTTCAAATCGGTTTGGGTCTGTTGAGTTTTGGAAGTTGGTTGGAGCGTTTTTACCGAGCTTTGTTGTAGTTCTGTACATTATTCCACTGGACAATCAGCTTGTATATTCATGATCTGTTTCTGCAGGTCCAACATGCCGTTGACTCCTTCCTGGCTTTGACCACAGACGGCATTAACTTCCTGTTGAGTGACCAGGAGATCTGTGATGTCATCAATCAGTGCCAAGACCCGACGGAAGCAGCAGAGATCATCTCTCAGCAGGTAAACGACTCACTGAACGTAAACCAGGCAAACTCAATGAACTGTAGAGAAAACAGGATCATCTCTGAGATAAAGAAACTCTAGAGTGAGAAAAACTAAGATCCAACTTTAACTAGTAACCCAGAAACCACACCTCTTTAATTAAAGTTAGAATAAATTTACAGTAATTGTGCACAGAAGCATCATTAACACCCTGTTTCACTTTATATACTAAAAAAATGGTTTAAATGTCTTTTGATTCTTCAGGAGTAGAAACAGCAACAGTGGGCCGAGTTATGCTCCCTGTGGAACACCATTACATTTGTAGACTCAGAACAATTGTTTGATATACAGATAGTTAATATATCTGTATATTTTATATCAGATATATTTTGTACAAGTAATTGTACATTTTGATAGAAATCTAACAGAATCTGTGAATCTGATATGAAGTCTTTGATACAGAAACGGTAGAGGAAAGATGATTAAATTAAACAATAAATGTCTAATTCATAAATGTCATATATACGACCATATGAAAGGCATTTCAGTGAGCAATAAATGTGAATACTGCCTGAATAAGTGGGTAAAATGTATTTCAGGCGCTGCAGTACGGCTCAGAGGACAACGCCACCATCGTCATCATCCCGTTTGGAGCCTGGGGGAAATATAAAAGCTCCTCCAAGACCTACAGCATGAGCAGGAACTTCGCTTCGAGCGGCCGATGGGCGTAGACGAAAACATACATGAAACACGACAGAACTCAGCCGATTACCTTAATTTAACTTTAAGTAACCCAGAGGATTTAAATTATTTATGACGTAACGCATCCAAGCAAACCCACCAGCAGCATCGTCATGCTTGGTCCAGCTGAGCAGTCGACCCTGTAAATAGTGTAAAATAATGAAGGTTGTACATATAAAGAGACTTTCTGCAGTGTTTGTGTCTGTCAACTTTGTGTCAGTGTTTTGCATTTTGAGAGAACATTTTAGTATATTTCCGATCATTGCTTTCGTTCTGTAAATGTTTAATGAAACTCCAAAATATCAGCGTTTTATCAGATAAGAAACTCAGTTTTAAATTCATCAAAAAGAGGGAAAACATTTGAACTCCAGGAAAAAAACATTCGAGAAAGCTGTTTCTGTTTTGTTACCAACAAACCTTTTAAATTTTGAAATATTTGCCAGATGTTTTACTTGATAAATTAATGTTCACCTTGACTGCATTGGTCCTTTAGACTGATAAAGTTCAACTAGTTAAACATAAATTTCACTGTTTGTTTTCTCAAGTTGTATTAAACCAGGTCTGTGTTTAATCAGTCAGGCTCTGGTGTTTCATTTAACCAAAGAGTTTTAGTTGTTATTTTGTTCCCTGTCTTTCTTTACATTTCACTTCAATATTCTCTAATATTCTCTGTTGGAAACTGAGTAACTTTAGTTTATTCCTCTTCATTATGTCTTTGGCACTTCATTAAAGTGCATTGAAAAGATGAAATATTGAAGGCGTTGTATGTTTTCTAATGTCTCCAGTGAACTTTTCTGCACTAATGGTTCCAGTGGAAATGAGCTTTGAAACTCTATAAATCACTCAAAAGCAACTAAATTGTGACGAGGCTTTTATTACCTGGTCAGGGTTGCAGACAAACATGAGAGGAATCAGACAGAGTTAAGGTAAATCTCATTGCTGCAAGCAAATGTTTGTTTTAATGGTTCATGTTCTGCTTAGTGGGTTTTATCGATAGTTATCTGTCAATAAGAGAAGAAGAAGGTTTGGAAGTAACTCCTGGATTATTGCCTCTGTATCTGTGGAGGGTCGTCTCACGCTGCCTCACAGGTCACTGTTTAATGCTGTCCATTTACCGTCACCTTTTGAAGCCAAGATTTGAAGGACGTCAGTCACATTCAAACCTTCAAAACAGATTCCTTCAGAAGATGTTGGCAATGAACCGACCATGTTCTGCGTAACTTTACCCTATCAGACCAGCTGTGACCTGGAACCCGCCGGGCAGCTGGCCGAGGGGACAGAGGAGCCAGAGATACACTTGAAACAAACGAGATATTGCAGGATATCTGGACATCAGCAGCTCTGATCATCACACCGCCTGGCTTTGGGACTCTTCTCTGACTGCAGAGAGATTTCCCATCAGTTCTCTTTAACTTATGATCTATTATATGGGGAATAACAAGCGTTATTAGGCTAAACTGCTACTTTTTATTGGTCATCAAGGCCAAACATAAATTACAGTTTAACGGTTCAACACTTTTCCCTAGAGTGCTTCACAAACTGCAATTTTTCTCATCTTTTGGAGTCTTGGCTTCTTCTTGGTTGAGGCCTTTCAGTCCATGTTGTTTCTGTGGATGAAAACTTTCCCTCCTGATCGCAGCCAGCATATCGGCAGTGTGTTTCCTCTGGGACTGAATCATGTTTTCACCAAAACATGTTCATCTCTGGGTCACAACGGCATGAAGGCTGATTATATAAATGTTGAACCTTCAGAGCTCTGGAAGTGGCACCAACGCAGGAACTTCTGGAGGTTCCCGGTTCTCTTCCTGACTCCACGAGTCTTGAGGTCATATTTTTGGCTGATATCCGAATGCGTTTCTTTTTGCGACTAGAATCAGATTTCTTCTCTCAAGGCCATAACAAGATGAAGGAAGCTAATAAAATAAACCTTTTTGGGTCTTTCAGTCATTGTTTACTACGTCAGTGATGTAAAAGTCAAATCCAATATGGCCACTCTGACAGCAGATACTTTGGAAACTGTTGGAAATGTATCCAATTTAATAGCAGGTATGGAAGCAGCAGGAATCTGATTTTTGGGGGTTGAGATGATTGGAACTGGACCGTTTGGGTCGTGTTCACCTGCTGAATGAGCGAACGCTGAAACAATTCGTTTTGATGTTTCAGTGCCATCACAGAAGGAAACTGTCTGTTTGAGCCTGATAGATGTTCCTCCATTTATCTCTAATGTTGTAAATTTACCAATAACAATCAGGACTGAAGCTTACAGAGTCATGACGTCATTATCTGTGTTTTCAAAGCTTTTAAAGGCCTCACCAGATTAGTTTCAGCAAACTTCCAGCTAAAAGAAACTTTTTCGCATTTATCAAACAGAAATGCTTGTGTTCGTTCTGCCAACCTAAAACAGGATCGTCCACTTGAAATTGGGTGAGATTCAAACATTCCTCTCGGACATTCAGATGGTCTTCACTGTAAATGTTTGGCTCAGATTTAATGGTTGTCATGATTTTTTGTTCCTGGTTGAGTAACCGCTGACCCTCCTCCCCGGTCGTCCAATCACTTTGCAGGATTCTCCGCCCAGCGAGGGGTTCGGATGCTGGGAGGTAAATTTAGAAACCGTCCAGCTGAACTGGATTCATGTGACCAGGAGGTGACGTTGGCCAGAGCAACAACACACACCCTCCTCACCGTCCGCGTGAGTCTGCTGACCTTCACCAAATGCTGCCCTGTAAGTCGGAGTCTGCTGCTGGTCATGTGGTCATGCTGGTGAAGACCAGGTTACGTTTCAGGGCTTTAAAGGGGAAACATTTTACCTGTCGGTTAGCAGCGTGGAGCATCAGGAGCAGGATAAATAACACAGTTGCTAACTGTTTTTCTTTAGTTAGAAATTCTTCTGTTTCTCTTTGTTTTTTTCCTGTTAAAGGGAGTTTTTCCTCTCCACTGTCGCTCCATACATGCTCGGTCTTTAGTGATTGTTTGCTGTCGCTAAATGTTTGTCCAGGAGACAGAAACATAGTTTAGACAGAAACTTTTTCACTAATTCAAATAATGATTATTAAAAAAATCAGGCAAAATAAAATGTTTCCAACTCAGTGAACTTCAGTGAAAAACTTATAAAACTTTAACAAAAACTGCAGGTGTGTCTGAGTTTGATGAATGTTTGGTTAAATTATGTTTGTTTTTTATTCAGTGGGTAGAAAATCCAGACATTTATTCCAGCAGGAGCAGCGATAGTTCATCATAAAATTATTGATGTAAAAGTAAAGTTCAGTAAAAATACTCCTAAAAGTACATTTAAAAAGTCAGTCAAGTAAATATGATTGAGTAAATGTAAACCGTTACTAGCTCAGGATATGATTAGTAAAATTAGTAAAATACCAACTTTTACCACTTTACTGCTCAAGTTTTTAATGTTCTCTATAAGTTACAGTTTGGTCCCAATATCCGATAAGAGCTGTCATATTCTGTGACCGTAATATTCATAACATTGAATGCAACAGCGCCTCCTGCGGTCACACGGTGGTAACACAACATTCTGAAACACCGGACTGTAATTCCACCTTTGGACCAGCAGGGGAGCCAAAGCAGCGCCTGACAGCAGTTACATCACATCAATTTCAACTCTTATTATTAATACTAACATCATTTAAAACATAAGAGTTCATCTCAGCTGCTTATTTAAAAAGTTTTTTAGTTACATTTTTATTCAGCTGCATCCGGATGCAGAGAGGATCAGTGAGGGATCCTCTCTGCAGAACAAACATGTTCATGTGCGTGTGTGTGTGTGCGTGTGTGTGTGCGTGTGTGTGTTGGTGACATGTGGCAACAGGATGCGTGTTTCTCTGACTTCCTGGAGCTGCGGGTCGCTGCGGGTCGCTGCGGTCCCGCCTCCTCTGCTGCTTTCCGGGTTAAACAGATCAACACCGGCGCGTCGCGCGTCCATCCAGCGCCGCTTCATTTCATCCAAACAAAAACGCAGGTTCAGAAAACTGTTTCTTCAGGTGGTTCCGGTTTTTTGCGTGTTGTTTTCATTTTGTGAACCGAGCGGGATGTGCGCCAGACTGCAGGGATGATGATGATGTTCCCTGGAGATCATCTAATTATCCAGAGGAAGGAGCTGCAGGCACGACGTCACGCAGGGGGCGGGGCTTCACAGCAGACAAGATGGTGAGGCTTAATTCACCAAAACAACTTTCAACCCTCAGAAACTTCTCTGGTTTTCATAAACCTTCCAAACAAAACAAAGCTGAACCATGGATTAACTGTTTAAATGCTGTTTTTGGGGAATTTTACTACTTTAATTAAACTTTCCACATAAGCCAGAGGTTCAGAAAGAATAAATTGCTTAAATTGAAGCAACATGATGTTGCTAAAAATGCTTCAGCAACAAGGCAATTCAGAGAGCTTTAAACCATAAACACAATAGAGTAAACAATTATGAAACAGACATTTTGTCAAAAGTCATCACCTTTGGACCAGCAGGGGAGCCAAAGCAGCACCTGACAGCAGTTACATCACATCAATTTCAACTCTTATTATTAATACTAACATCGTTTAAAACCAGAGTTCATCTCAGCTGCTTATTTATTCTCTTTTCTAAAGTTTGTTTTAGTTATCTGCCGCAATATATTAATTTATTTTTTCCAAAAACTGTTTGATAAAAGTTTTCAGTTTGGTGTTTTGGTCTCTATTGGTTTTGTTTACAGAGACTTCATAATTTATTTTATTTGTTATTTTGTTTATTTATTTATTGCAGATATTTAAAATATTTTCCAGTTGCAGTGTTAAATATTCAGTACGATTTAAAGTTTATTGATTTGTGAGAATCAGTAAAGTCATAATTATGACATTAGCATTATAATACTGGAAAATGATCTCGAAACATCAATATTATCATTTATCACAATAATTTCTGGGAGAATATATTGACAGACAAAAACAGCCTTGGAGTTCTTTGTTTCCTTTTTCTTTGTTTCCTTTGTTATTTGTTTCCTCTGTTTCAGACCTTCTGCCATGACAGCAGCAGATCTTTAAACCTTCAGTGGTTTATAAACTGACATTCAGAAGGCTGATTTTGTAACCGTCTTTATGTGGCGCTGAAGGTTCAGACCAGATTCCAAT
Organism: Poeciliopsis turrubarensis; assembly: GCA_010277015.1. Lineage (NCBI taxonomy): Eukaryota > Metazoa > Chordata > Actinopteri > Cyprinodontiformes > Poeciliidae > Poeciliopsis > Poeciliopsis turrubarensis. Next base: position 449,851 of record VMRN01000173.1, on the reverse strand, counting down.
GAGAAGAAATCCCTGTTCTTTAAAGATCTCAACCAATTTTACTTCAAATGAAGCATCACTTTGTGTCCAATCTCAATAACTAAAAAAGTAAAAACAAAGAGAATTAAAGTCAATTAGTCTGGAAATATCATAAAGTCATTTCTAAAGCTCCATGAATTCACTTTACCGTTGTACTGAAGTAAAAGCAGCAACACTTTGAAATACAGTTCCTCGAGTGAATGTAAGTCATTACTGCCAGCTCTGTTATTGGGTTATATGATGGTAAAATTAACTTTAGGATCATGTGTTTCATATTATGCAAAAAAAAAAAGGTTAAAATTCCTTTTATTTGTCTGTTTAAATCTATAAAAACAAACAAAATTCCTGATTTATTTCTTTAAAAATGTTCCTGGGTGTAAATTAACAAACAGGATGTAAAATTTAAAACTAAACTTTGACATGAAGGTTCAAACCTGAGCCTCTTTACTGCACTTTCTCTGTATTTTATAACTGTAGGTAGGAGTCATCCTCAGTTTTTCCCTTTTCCCTACTTATCACGCCTCAGTCATAAAACTAGACTTAGGAAACTTCCTCGCATGCGCAGCCTGAACTCAAACCAGTGGCCTCTTCTGTGTGGAACACACATCGATCAGTCGGCTCCCTGCCGGGCAGCGTCTGTTTGCTCTGCAACTTCCAGCAGGTAAAAATATCTGTGCTCTCTTCTCTCACTCCTGAATGCTGATCATTTTTATACAAGTCAGCATCCCGTTTAATTCAGTTTAGCTCATTTGTTGCGTTAAAAAGGAAGATTTGCGCTGCTGGAAAGAGGAATGAACAAAATTAGCTGCTTCTGAGTTTGACAGATTTGGGTTTCTTTGGACCAAATCAGCAGAATCTCAGGAAATTTGTCAGAGAAACTGCAAACTGGGCTCTGGTGATGCAAATAACACAATGACTGCAAATGATAAGTATTTTCACTAAAGTTAAGCTACGTTCGTCTGTCAGTGCTTAAAAGTTTCATAACTGAGTTTCTGGAAAATAGTTTTTATGCAAAGTAAATAAATATAAACATAGAATTAAAAAAACTGGCAAAGGTAGAAATACTGATCTGTCATTACAACAGAGTTGGTAACTCGTTATCTCAGGACCTTTTGCAAAGAATTATGACGTATTTTTACTCTTACCTGAGGAATATTTCTGGATTTTCTTCCCACTGAATGAAGAACAACCAGGTTTTAATCAAAATTCATTAACAGTTTTTATTAAAGTTTTATAAGTTTTATATTGAAAGAAACTGATTTGGAATTTTTTTTTTTTTTTACCTGATTGAAAGTTTTTGTAACTCTTATTTATACAATTAGTTTTTTGTTTTGGTCCTTAAAATCCAAACCTTTCCATTTAACTTTATATTTTGGTCCGTCTGACGACTTTTAAATATTAAATTATTGATCATTTGATCACTTATTCAGTACTTTAGGAGACTTTTTAACTAAATACTCTTTTACCCTTGAGTAATTTCTAGCTTTTAGATTTTACTGAGTAAAATCAGTTGAAGTATTGTTACTCTCACTTGAATACAATTTTTGGGTACTTTGCTCACCTCTGCATTACAGAGGTAGTTAATTATACCAAAATTATTAACTAATGTCCACATTTTAACTATATTCTTTTATATTTTATCAATTAATAGTTTATTTTTTCACTAAATATCTGTTGTAAATGGTAAGATGAGTTTCACGTTTAGATAGAAGGCCGTTGTTGTCTTTGCAGCAACTTTTCTTTTATTTTCTGCAGTTGTTGAGAATAAGTCTAACCATTTCGGTTTGAATTTTCAACCTAAAATAATTACCAAAAACATCAGAAATAGAATTTAAAGACTTTTTTCACACCAGCATGATCCTGCTGAAAATACTCTGCCATAATAAACAATTAAGATATGTTGATAGATAAATGCAAACATCCGTAATATGATTTATCTTGTGCTTCTGTAAACTGCCAAGTTAAAGTACCATATTATTTTAAGTTTGGTAAATGGAGCAGTGGATCAGAATAACATTAACAAAATGTTTTTGGAGGTGAAAACAAACACGGTAAACCAATGGCATTTTCTTAAAACCATTAAAGTTTTGGCTAACATTATTTCTGACATAACAAAACTTTTACAATCAGATAAGATTTAAATAGCATTGTATGTAGCAAAACAAAGCCGTTAGCTTTAGCTTGTAAAGTTATGGCTAACAAATCTACCAGAGCAAAGCTGTGTTCAAATTAACATTTTGGAAACGTGTAGTGTGTTAAAACAGAGTGTAAAGTTCTAACATTGTATCTAATGGAACGAAACAAAACTGTTATGGTTAGCTTGTAAATAACTGTTATGTAATATATCTCACACAACAAAGCTGTAACTGTTGATATTTATGGCTGTCAGATGATAAGATAACATTGTGATAAAGCAATGACTCTGTTAGCTTCTAAAGTTCTGGCATGTGACTGAATCAAACTGTTAGCATTAGCTTTCATAGTATATTAAAAAAACAAAGTTCTTAGTTTTAATCTCTAACTTGTAAAGTTCTGGCTAAAGCTAAGCCATTAGCTTACTCCAGATAACATGTTGACTTGGCTATTTCCATTAGTTTTTTAAAGTTTGAGCTAACACTGTGCCTGACAGTTTTTGTTATTTTACAATGTTTTGGCTAACATTGTGTGTCAGAAAGAATATGCTGTTACATTTAGCTACAGCTGTGGCTAATGCACCTCATAAAGTAAAGTTGCTATTAGCTAGTGAAGCTGTGGCTAACAGCAGTTAGCAAGTGACATGATTTTCAACATTATAAATTATAACGTTTTGCAACTGATGCTTTCACCAACATTACATATTCTAAGTTAATGTTTCTCCAAATTTTGAATTTTTAGTTGGTTTCTGAAATTCACTGGACTCAGTGATTCTATGGAGTTGATGGGTTTTGCAGAGTTTTGTTCTTTTGTTGATTCATATTGATGTAAAAATATTTACTCGTTATTCCAAATGTACTTTTCAGGATTCTGAATACAGGAGGTGTAGCACGTCTAATGAGCGTGACACCATGGAGCTTGGGCGAAACGGAGCCTCCAAGCACCAGGTAACCGCCGGTCTTCATGCTAGCAATATCCCTTTCAACTTAGAACAGACTCGTTTTTGGTTAAGTAATATTTTTTTCAGTCTGCAGGTGCAAACAAACAAGGTTCCACCGTTAGCTTCCACAATATTCACTATAAAGTGAAGCAGGGAGGAGGATGTTTCTGCATGAAGAAGGCCACAACCAAAGACATCCTCATTGACTTGAAGTGAGTACAGGCGTGTGTCCAAAAGACTGTAATTTTGTCTTAAATAGAGACTTATCCTTAGATTTAAAAGTAGGAAAGCTGAAATAAAAGGTTATGTTTCTGAGACTTTTCTAATTTCAAGTTGTTTTATGAGATTTGGACTCTATCTACACTCACTATGCAAACTCCTGAACACAGCAACATTACAGCCACCAGGAGAAGTATGCAAACTGTCTAAGAAACAAAACACCCTGAACTTGTTGGACTACGTGCCATCGGCTGGGAGGCAAACGTGACATGATCAGACCTGTTCTTTGGTTCCAGATCAAATACCACATGTTGAGAGGCAAAGGAAGGAAGCTTTGCTTTGTGAAGCGACTCCGATTTCAGCTTTGCCTCTGTAGCACACACATCGTCCGTTCTGCAGGCTGTTATAGCACAATACCTTTGAGCTTAAACCAACAAACAGACACAGGAGCAGGATGCTGATCTTTTTAAATAGCCTGACACAATGAGAAAGTTCAGGGTGTTAAAGTCACAGAATCAAGTTGGCTTTAAGGATTTCACTGTTGAGTAACAAAGGCAATTACAAAGAAAATTAGCAGTGAGGTGTAAAGCTGGTGACACACTGACTGAATCGTAATCATATTAGCAAATATAGACTCTTTGCATGTTATTGTTTACATAAGTTTTGCGCATGCAGACAACACTGGAGGGCAAAAGACTATTCTTCTACACATGCTGCATCGGCGCATTGCCGCCGTAGACTAACTCCGTTAACTCAATCAAACTTGATCATGCGGATATTATTAATTTCATGCTCCACAACAAAGGAAAAAAACATTATCGTACACCTCAAAACCACTTCTTTCCTTTAGTTACTCTGTAAATCTGAGCTGAGATTTTTTGAGCACTATCAAGCTTCAACCAAACTCTGAATCTTTCTGGCATCATTAATATCATATCATTGATTCCCACAGATGTTATAGTTGGGCACAAAATATGAATGTATTTAATTAAGATTCCTTCAGCTCCAGTTATTCTGACTGTAAATTTAACCCAACAGACAGAGAAATGTTGTTTTTTACTTAATTTAAAGATGTACCAAGCTGTGGATCGAACCGGCATCATTAATATCATATAATTGATGATTACCGATGTCATAGTTAACCAATCACTGCTCTTCCACAATAAACCCCAAACAGGAATATGAAGTTGAGGGATGGATCCTGAGTTATTTGGTCTCTGGTGCATCTGATACTGTTCTTAGAAACAATACTTAATTGTGTGGATGTTATGGAAAGTATATTTGGTCAAAGTTCAGAGTGTGTTTCTATGCATGCAGGATACTATATACAATGCCTGGTATTGTTGTTATGTTCCTGTTGGTTTAATCATTAACAGAGTTGAAGGAGGGTTGAAACTTTATTTAAACTCACGTGAGTTTGAAGCGTACATCCAGCAGATTTTACTCCGCTTAACTTTCACCTCACTGCTGTTCATATGAAGAGTTTACTGGTGGCTCTGGTTCTCAAAGTCGCAACAGCGACTGTTAGATTTTCGCTTGATTTTCGAAAATCTAACAGAAAAGAAAGACAAGTGATGGATTTTTCTAGAAAATTATGTTTTTTTTTCTACCAAATGGACATTAAGATCTATTGAATCAGCAACAAAATCCCATATTTTTGCTGAAAGCATAAACTAAAATGAAAATTGTTTTAACTGGTGACTGTATCCAAAACCAGCAAGACAACTTGCAGCATCATGGTATCGATGAATGAATGACTTAACATTTTTCACGTTGACATAAAATGCAGAGTCAGCATTACTGACATGGCACTCCGTAGTTTTGCTGATAGAAAAACTGAAGCAGTTTTAGTTCCTTGTTGCATGGGAGCAACAGGAAGCGGGAAGCAGTCACACAGGTTACACCCCTCGGGATCCAGAACTGAAACTGGAGCTTCACTGTCATCAAAACGTTGGAAAATGTCCTGAAAAAACCACATAGCTGGCATATTTAGAGAAAAAAAATTAGTCATTCATCTGTCTTATTTTTTTGCTTACTAATTTTTCTATAAATTTTATCCAAATCGAATCTGTTTAAATTATGTTATTTCTTCCTCTATGTATTATCTTATATATTTTAATTTATTTTAGGCATCTTAAATATACAGTCAGTATGAAAGAAGCTGGTTTTCAGAAAGTTTTTTCCAACTCAAGTCAGTTTATTGTTGCATTAATCTGAGAAAGCAGCTTGGTGGGGGCCCCCCATAAATGTTTATATTTTAACACCGACCATAGATCTATAATTTTAACATTTATTTATTAAGAATGAGAATTTTATCAAATTTGAATTCAACAGTTTAAAGATAAATTAAAATATGTTAAATATTTTCAAATGCAAGATTTGCAAGTTCACTTTGTAAAACTGCAAATAATCTTTATATTGTTGTGTCACCATAGCAACAATCTGATGTGTTTAATCTTTGTGTTTGAGCTTGGTTTGTTCACAAATAAATCTCAGCAAATGTTAATTATCAATGATAATCTGTATTGAAATGCTGTTACTGATGCTGATTTTAATTGGAAAAGGGGCCCCTAAATCACATTCTGCTAAAGGCCCCATAACTCTTTTGGCCGGCCCTGCAGCAGTTTTAAATCTAGTCTGTTTTGTGCTGTAATCCTACAGAAAATTGTCCTTTTTTAACTTAATCCATTAAATTGAATCACATCTGGATACCTTGAATACACCTGACAGTTCACCTCTCACCTTCAGTATGATGGATAATCTGATAATCTTCCAGGATTAAGTGTTTATCTTTATTGAGATCAGAACAATTCTCCAAAAGGTTAAAGATTTTTCTGTCTGATAACGCTCTGGTTATGAAAACTTTGGGCAAAGTGCGTCTTGTTGTCATGTTGGGTTCTGACGGTTCTGAGTCGTTCAGCTGCTGTTTTATTGTTTATTTTGTCTAATTATTGACGGAGTTAAAGGCTGGGTCAGTCTGTGCTGCACGTGAAGCTGAGCTCTTATGCAAACCCGTGTTTTTATCAGTTTACTGCTGTCTGGTGGTACAAATTGTCTAATTTGACTGAATAAGGCAGATTTTCCTCCTTGAGACTTTTGGTTTTATGATTTAATCATCCTCATTATTCTCGTTTTAAACTGTAAATTCATTTTATGTTTAATCTCAGCTGTATGGATGTTACAAAATGTTTCTGTGGTCAAAGGGCAGAGAGTTTTTATTGGATTATGAGGTAACGTGAGCTGACCGTTTTCTGCAAAGTTGCGCTGAAGCAACAATAAAACCTTCTTTATGTATTTAACTTCCACGATGATAGTTTTAGCATGTTGTTCAGATTTGCAAAGTTGGGCAATTCTAAAACACACAGGAGCATTTATTTGTACTTTCACATAAATTCATTATAAACAAATAATGGAATTGCTTTTAGTTGTAATACTTTTTAAAATGTCGCCAAAATGGAAAGAAATTTTAATTTGAAGTGAATAAATTTGTAATTTATTTGTAATGTTGGCGTCACAAAAGGCTGTAAGGAACAGGAAGTAGAGGTCGAGTCTTTCAAGGCTCCATCTTTACAGGTTTTGATCCTCCTTTTAAAACATGTTAATTGTTTGAATGGTGGTCTAATTAAAGCGACGGTGAAGTGTGTCGCTGGAGGCTCTGTAATCAGCAGCTGGGTTCTGTTTTATGACCGGTTCCTTTCATGTTTGGTTCTCCTCAGCGGGCTCATGAAGCCGGGCCTGAACGCCATCATGGGAGCAACAGGAAGCGGGAAGTCATCGTAAGTCAACTGCATCTGTTTGTTATAAAACTCTTAACTTTCCTGCATGTTTTTTACTTAAATTGAGACAAAAATGAGCTCAAACGTTCTTCCCTCAGTCGTCTTTTTAGACCAGGATAAGGATGAGGTCAAATCCAGAATGATTTCTATAATTAATCAGTTTTTTTGTGTTTGTTGTTGGGAATAATGTCATGTTGGTGCAAACAAAACCATTTTCTGGACCCATTTTTAATTTTAGTGCTCATTAACTGCATGAGAAAGAAAATGGCTCCCCTTCCTGTTTCCTGAAAACCAGATGGAAATAAAAACATCTCATCCATAAACCGGTTCACATGTTGTGTATTCTTGCACATTCCTAGGCTGATTTCACACCAGCCCTAATAATAATAATAATAGTAATAAATAATCCAACTCCAGTCCGTTTGTCTAAAAGTTTGGTGCGCTCAGATTCTTCTTCAGCGGTTTTTGTGTCGTTTCCTTCTGCAGCGCCCCCACAGGCGAGGAGGGGCACAGATCCTTCAAACGTTTGGTTCATTTGACACAATGCAGTGTGAAAGCAGCAGCTGGAAATCAAACAAATGTTTGATTAAGAACCAAACTTTTTCAGCTGCTGTGGTTCTCTTTCACACTGCATAGCCAAACCAATGCAGTGCGTTCTCCTTCTCTCCTGTGGGGGCGCTGCAGCAAGAACCACTGAAGGCAAAAACACAAAAACCTCTGAAGAAAACCCAAAAGGTTATTTCCTTCTTCACAAAATGTAAACAAAAATGGAGCAGTATCAGATTTCAGTGGTTGTAGAATTTCTCTTATGTCACAAACCATTGCTCCTGCTAGCGCTAGGCTAACGTGTTTGTTTTGGTTGTATTTACCCAGAATGCCCTGTGCTTGTGGGCCCTATGCCTGCTCCTGCCTTGTGAAACAGTCTCTGATTCACTAGGTGTTATATGCAGTCGATCTGCAGCAGAGTTCACTTCAACCACACACTGACAGGTTTATAGGTGACATCAGAGTTCGATTGAACATTCGCTCCTCCCCTAATGAGCTAGAGTTTAATTAAAGTGGACTAAAGAGTGCAGGTCTGAATGTACCTTTAGACTCAAACCCAGCCTTATTTGCTGCTGCTGGTTTTTCTCCAGGTTCCTGGATGTTTTGGCAGCCAGAAAAGACCCTGCAGGTCTTTCAGGAGAAGTCCTGATCGACGGCGCTCCGCAGCCTCCCAACTTCAAATGTCTGTCTGGATATGTGGTGCAGGTAGGTGAAAGCAGTCAGGAAGCCAGACCCACAGAAACCAGCTTGAAATGTTTTTCTGCTCAGGAATTTCCCTGGAAGGGAAGGAAGAAACCGCCTGCAACAATACGACCGGCTTCTTCTGCCAAATCTCATTAAATAAACTGTTTTGAAACTCAAAGTCGCAGCAGAGGAAGTTTGATTCAAGGATAGAAATAAAGGTGCATCCAGCTGCAGCTGAGGTTTGAGTGTTTCTAAGCGGCAGCTTCCTGTCTGCAGGACGACGTAGTGATGGGAACCCTGACGGTCAGACAGAACTTCGCCTTCTCTGCCGCGCTGCGTCTGCCGTCCTCCATCAGCCAGAAGGAGAAGGAGCAGAAGGTGGAGAAACTGATCCAGGAGCTGGGACTGGGACGAGTCGCTAACTCCAAGGTGAGCTGAAAAATGTTCTAACAAAATATGACGCCATGAAAAATGAATAAACATCTTGATACGTTTCACATTTCCCACACAAAGAACAGAACATCTGACGTTTAATGGGTTGGTTGTGGCGAACCGCGCCCGTATTTCCCCGCTGCGCTTCAGGTGGGAACTCAGCTGATTCGTGGGATCTCAGGCGGGGAGAGGAAGAGGACGAACATCGGCATGGAGCTGATCATCGACCCGCCCGTCCTCTTCCTGGATGAACCCACCACGGGGCTCGACGCCAGCACCGCCAACTCTGTGCTGCTGCTGCTGAAGAGGTGAGCAGCACCAGTGGTCTAACTGGTTTCCTCCCAGTTAGACCACATAATAAGTTATTTACTTATAATGATCCCATTCAGCTGCAGTAGAACTACATCTATTCTTTATGGGATCCAACAAAATTATATTTACATAAAAGATTAAAATCTATACATTTACCTCGTTTAGTAGGTAAAGTTTCCTACAAGTGCTGCCCAGGATTTATAATTCCCTACACTAACAGAGCTGTTTCTAAATAAAATCCAAGTTAATTTTAAGACTAATATGTTTCTAACAACAAAAATCAGTGAGTCTGTCTTTGACCAGCTTATTGTAAATTGAAATATGATTCCTATAATCACATTTGAGTATTATACATACTTTGTAGACCTGAGCCTTTAATTTATTTCCAAAATGTTGTTTTCGTAGGATGGCAAAACACGGTCGCACCATCATCCTGTCCATCCATCAGCCGCGGTACAGCATCTACCGCCTGTTCGACAGCCTCACGCTGCTCGTCAACGGAAAACAGGTCAGCATCACCAAAACTCCAACATCTACTGACCAAACAGGAGGCCTACATGTGAATAACAATAATCATAATAACTTTGTTTTATGGTGAAATTGAAACGTCCAGGTTTACCACGGCCCGGCACAGGAAGCGCTGGAGTATTTCTCTGAAATTGGTAAGAAAGTGGATCAAATATTCAACTTGTTTTGATTCAGCAGGGATGTTTTCCAGCTCAGTTTGGGTTTTTTCTTCCAGGATATCACTGCGAGGCTCATAACAACCCTGCTGATTTCTTCCTGGACGTCATCAACGGAGACTCGACCGCGGTCACCCTCAGCAGCCTGGAAGGAGACGGTAGGAGCTTTGGCTTTAATCCAGGAAATAACTGTGATTGTTCACTGCTTTTATTGAAAACATTATCAACCCACTAATGTATGGTGCCAAATATAGTTAGAGGACATTAATGAGGGGTGATTCGTCATGGTCTTTGACATCTAAACAAACACAGTGGTGGGTGATTGGGATTATCAGAACCTCTCTCTGGTCCCAGGAGATGGACACGTGCCACTTGGGGTGAGTCTTCAGCAGAGAGTAAGGACTTGATGAATAGGACATAGGACGATGGTTCAGTTCGGTTCAGTTCGGTTCAGTTCGGTTAGAGTGGAGCTACTGGTGCCGAGGGCAGAAAAATATTACAGCTTGAGACACAAACAAGACGTATTAGTCGTCACGTCTGTTGTTGCACTAATGTGACGCCATGTTTGACATTTGGGTTTAATCTGCCCAACTGGTGGTTGAACTGGTCCTCTGGACCCAGAGGACCATAAACTAGCGATCTAACCCGACCCGTGTCTTACCACTCAATGGAAACAAGACAACAGATCTGGGATGCTTCAGTCTGCACCAGGTAAAAGTGAACAGGGTTGTTGTAAACAGGCAATGCAGAGCATCTCATCCCAGGTTCTTGCTTCTCAGTGCAGGAAAATGGTGGCCTTGCTGTTGATCTCAGTCTGAGTTAATTTGACTAAAAGTTGTTCTTCTTGTTCAGACTCTCAACAGGATGCAGAATCAATGTCCAAGTCCAGAAAAGGAATCGAGGACAAACTGGTGGAGGAGTACAGAAACTGCCAATACTACAAACAGACTAAAGACGAGCTGGGTAGGTTCAAGAGAAAAGAGATTTACCCCAAAACCCTTCGGAGAGACAAATACCCTACAAAGGCAGACTACTGATTAACTAATGATGGTCTTTAATGGTCTTTATTGACAGAGGCCACTTTGTCTTGAGAAATGTTAGTTTTCACATAATTTTCTTTCCTTGTGTCTTCTAGAAAGGATTTCTCAGGGAAAGCCAACAACCAAGAGTTCTCGGTTCAGGACCATCACCTACAACACCAGCTTCCTGACCCAGTTCAGATGGGTTCTGAAGAGAACGTTCCGCAACCTGGCGCTGAACCCGCAAACCTCCATCGCCCAGGTAATAAACCTCTTCGCTCAACTAAACAGGCTTCTGGTGGGCTGAGCAACTTCTGTAAAGTTCTGTAGCAGCATCTGCTGGACAAGAAGGGAACTGCACTTTCAGAAACTTCATGTAAAAACACATGAAGTTTCTGAGTTTCAGAAGCCAGTTTTCATGCAGCTCTGAGTCACACAGTTGTTCTGAATTTGTTCAGAGTTTGTTTCGTGTGTTTCAGGTGGCGGTGACGCTCTTCCTCGCTCTGGTTGTCGGAGCGCTTTTCTTCGATGTCCAGCTGGATGACAGCGGGATCCAGAACAGGTATTTTACTCCGTTATAATCCAGAGCCGGGTTTGTGGGCTTCATGTTATTCTGCTTCCTGACTTGGTCTCGTCTCTGTGTTGTTGTGTTTCCAGGACCGGCGCTCTCTTCTTCATCGTGGTGAATCAGTGTTTCAGCTCGCTGTCGGCCGCTGAACTCTTCATCACAGAGAGGAAACTCTTCATGTGGGTCTGACTCACAAAATCACATATTATGACCTTAAATGACATTTTGATTGAGAACTTAGTAGCAAAGATAATTGGTCTTTAAGGAGGATGAAAGCTATCATATTTCTCTCTCTGCAGCCATGAATACATCAGCGGTTACTACAGACTCTCTGTCTACTTCCTGTCTAAGATCCTGTCTGACATCATCACTCTGAGGACCATCCCCGCCATCGTCTTCACCTGCGTCGCCTACTTCATGGTTGGTAGGTAAAACACTGCGATTGTGAGAGAAATTATTTTATTGTAGTTATGAAGTCGTAGCATGTCAAATTTAAAGGATTAAGTTAAATCTTGTGGCGTCTTCATGAAAAACTGGAACTGATGACGTTTAAAATGTTAGAAGTAAAACTTTGCTGCTTTGTAGTTGCACATATGTATCTAAATGAGAGAAATGGGGAGTTAAGCTCATATTTTCACCATGTTTTCAATTCATTTATCAATTTTACAGTTTGATTAGTGAATCTTACACTTAGTTTGCTCACTCAATTTAAATTGCTAACTAAAAATTGAGTTTGTAAGCTAAATATTTTGCTTGTAACTATATTTAGCTTTCCCACTAAATATTAATTAGCAAACAGATTTTAGTTTGGGAAATATTTAGTTTGCATGCTAAAACTGTTTTGCATGGTAACTAAATATTTAGTTAGCAAGCAAGATATGTACATCACTAATTTAGTCAGCTAACTATTTAGCTTGTTAACTAAATATTTAACAAGCTACGTTTATCTTGTTAGCGAGCTTGGTAGCTAAATCTAATTAACTATATTTAACTTTAAATGTGCTAACTAGATATCCAGGCTACTAACTAAATATAGTTAGCTGTGTTTAACTATATCTAACTACATAGTTATTTAAATTTATATATTTAGTTCTCAGGTTAAACATTTCTCCATTTTGTGCCAGATATTTGTGCAGACATGTAGCTGATGGTTTAGCATGTAGCTGAACCTGCCTGAGGTTCTGTTCTGGTCGGTGTGTTTCAGGCCTGCAGCCGACGGTTGGGGCTTTCTTCACCTTCATGTTCAGCGTGGCTCTGGTGTCGTACACCGCCACCTCCATGGCCCTGGCCATCTCGGCCGACCAGACGGTGGTGGCCATCGCCAACATCTTCATGACCATCACCTGCGTCTTCATGATGGTAAATAAACACCAGCGCTCAAAATGCTCTAAATATTCTTGCAGAGGAAGATTTAAAACAGTTGCTCCATATTGTCGCTAATAATGAATTAAAATGTTTGAAGGAAACTCAACTCTTCTCACTTTTACTATTTCTGTGAACAAAATAAAGAGAAGGTTCATCTGTATTTTAATTATAAAGCGTTGGTCCTAAAATCCACTTTTTAAATGATAGAATTAAAGTGTAAAACCATCAGTTAACACAGTTTAATGTTAGTTTGGTTGTTTCAATCTAATTAATCATGTCACCTGCTAAAAAACACATTTTCTTCTTGTATTTTAAAGATCTGATGAATAATTTTTTCTATTTCCATTAATATTTGTTTATTTTTCTACTTTCTATTAGCTTTGACCGACTGAGATGTGATTCTGTCAGCATGTTTTTATTTACTAGCTTTTGTCAATAGACAGAGTTTTTGAAGTTTCACATTACTTTACATTTATAAAGCCTCAGTATTTTATCTCTTTTATCATTTTACTGGCTGTATTGTAATATTTTATCATCAATAATACAGGTGAAAAACATTTAAAATGTGATTATTTGTGCAGATCTTTGCAGGTCTGTTGGTGAATGTGACGTCCATCGTCAACTGGCTCGCCTGGCTGAAGTACCTCAGTATTCCCAGATATGGGCTCAGTGTACGAACACAAACCAGAAACCATCCACACAAGCTCAAGTTTTCATTGTGAATTGAACATTTTTAACATGTATGCAGTAGTTTTGGTTTATTTTTATTATTCATTTTTGGTTTTTAGGCTCTGCAAGCAAACGAGTTCCCCGGCCTGCAGTTCACCTGGAAAGGAAACATTTCCATGTAAGACAGAGAAAAACAAAAACTACCTTTCAGAGCGACATGAACATCTCTGCAGCCATGTTCACTTTTTCTCTAGGACTGCAACGAAAAATGATTTTAGTCATTGATTTATTCTATTGATTATTCTGACAATTGATCCATCAGATTAAAAATATTTTATATTCTGCATATTTTTTCGTTTTTATATCATGTTAGAAATAATGAAAGATACAAATAATACAGAACTTTTAGTAAAATGCAATGACATCAATTATTTGATCATCTGCAGCTAAAAAAATACTTCCAACATGTTTTTTATTAAATAATCTACTAATTAATTAATAATTGGAGAGTAAAAGGTTTTCATCTTGTGATATATTTATAATTTGTCCACAGAAAGAATATAAATATATCACATTTAGTGTGACGAAATAATCTTTCCAGAAAATGAGTCTATGCTCCAGTTACTGATTAATCAATTACCAAATTAGTTGCCGATTACTTTCAAAACTGACTAATCACGACTAATTTGATTAATCACAGTTAATTGTTTCTTCTTTACTTGTCAACATTTTGACACTTACTTTGATCTAAACCAGATGATCTTTAATATGTTTATTAGTATTAGTTTTATGTAATGTGTCCTTGTATTTTTTGCACTTTAATAATATTCTTGTAGCCTTTCTAAAAATGCCCACAGCATTATAGAGCCACCGCCATACCTACAGTAACAATGAATTTGAAGATATTTACCTTTTGATGTCGAATCAACCTGAATGTTTCGTGCTGAAAAGCCGAGTCTCATGATTGAAATGCCTGCTGTGTGTTGAGCAGGACAGGTGAGAATTACCTGGAGGAGCAGGGAGTGGATTTCTCCACCTGGGGTCTCTGGCAGAACCACCTGGCTCTGAGCATCCTGACCATCTGCTTCCTCATCATCGCATACCTCAAACTGCGCTTCATCAAGAAGTTCACATAAAGCCTTCTGGAAACACTGCAACCAAAGTGTAGATGCAATTTGTTGTTTTCCATCCATTTGGTTCATTATTGTATTTACGGTTGTTTAACCAGCCAGATAACCTGTTTGTTGTAAAATGTTTAATTTTAAGGCAAATCGTGTATTCACTCCATATTATCACTGCATTGTGCTCTATTAGTGTAGCTTTATTTTGATTTTTGCACTTTAATACTCAGTCATGTAAATTTATCATTTTATATTTGTAATTTTTTTTCTACAGAAATAAAGCAGTTCCTTTAAAGCAAACAAATATGGAAAGAGTTTGTTTTAAAGTAAATATGATTATATTCCAAGTTTATTCTTCAAAAAACTCCAACTCAGATCAGGTTGTGAACATGGTGACATTTAACACCAAAAACAACAAATTCTAACATCAGTTGGTTTTTCTTTGACCCTTTTAAGTTTTTATTCAAACAAAAGTAAATTCTTTACTTAATAGTTTTAGAAAGAGAATTTAATTTGATAATTTTCTTTATATTTTGGTTTAAAAGAAGCCAAAAGAAGAGGCATATTGGCTGAATCCTGATGTAAACAGACATTTCTTTGGGGAAATCCACTTTAATAATGGGAGAGCTGCTTCTGTAAATGTGTGGGAGGGAAAACCTCAGGGTAATCTGGATGAGTAACTGTTCCCTAAACGTGTTGTCAAACAAATCAAAACCTGAAAATGACTCATCCCCACAAATTACCCCAAATAACGAGGCTCAGCTCTGATCTGACAGGTGGGGCTGAGTGGCGGAGACTATGGCGGGTTTGTGCAACCATTTTTATTCGTGGCGTAACGATTTTTCTCAGGTTTATGAACAACGAACTCACTCAGGCCACAGCAACAAACAATGGACATTGGAAAGACAAAAAATTCATAGAAAAAATCAAACTTTTCTATCAAAAAATTAGATTTTTTCTATCAAAAAATTAGATTTTTTGATAGAAAAATCCAATTTTTGAATTAAATTTAAATTCAAACCTTTGCTAGAAAAACCTCGGCCATTTCAGAGTTTGGAAAGTTAAACATTTGCTAGAAAAGCCTTGTGAACTTTGAGCTTAACCTCATTAACTGTAGGAGAGTTATGGGAAACGTTTGAAAAGTCAGGTTTGTAAGCAAAAAAAATCTGAAATCTTGAGATAAAACTTTTTTTCTCATTTTAAAAAGTAGAAAATTTATGATTTTTATAAATTTTTTTAGTTTCAAAATTCCAATGTTATCAATTTTTCTAGAAAATTTGTGAGATTAATCTCCAAATTTCAGATTTTTTTTTCTAACAAATGTTCAACTTTTGGAAACTCAGAAATTTCTCAAACGTTCGAGGTAGATTTTATTTTTATTGTTTTTTACTGAAATTTAGTGCTCCTTTTTGTTCTGTGGTGCTGACGCGCCGTCATATGAATCCTCTGACTTTCAGATGTGAAGTGTTTTGGAAACCTCGTCTCTGGAGATCAAACAAAGCTTTTGGGCTTAATGTGCGGCTGATCTGGGCTGGAATATAATTACACAACCCTGGTGCAGCTGCTGCTGGTGTTGCTGTTGCTGCTGCAGCTGCTATTGCTGCCGCTGCTGCTGCTGCTGTTGCTGCTGCAGCTGCTGTTGCTGCTGCAGCTGCTATTGCTGCCGCTGCTGCTGCTGTTGCTGCTGCAGCTGCTGTTGCTGCTGCTGCCGCCGCTGCTGCTGCTGCTGTTGCTGCCGCCGCTGCTGTTGCTGCTGCTGCCGCCGCCGCCGCTGCTGTTGCTGCTGCTGCCGCCGCCGCCGCTGCTGCTGTTCCTGCTGCTGAGGTTTGGCAAGACGGTTCAAACTTTACTGGAGGAAACCTTCGGGGAATTCCAACTGTCTCCATCCCAGATCATAATAACAGGAGGAAACTTGTTTCCAGACTCATTATGTTTCCTCAATAAATGTTTATATGTTTGTCCTATTTTAATTTAACAAACATCCATCTGATAAAATATGCTTAAATTTATGCCTTTTACTAAAAATCCAACCGACTCTCATAAAACAAGTAAAAGCTCCAGCGATTGTGAAACATTCCTGGGATTAAGTTGCTCAGAGATTCCCTGGGAAAAGCAGGAAGGATTTTATTCTGTTGTAACTCTGAGCCACAAACTTGCTCTGAGTAACTTTAAAGTCTAGACGCTGTCCTGCTTCCACTCCCTCTCTGCCTCCTTCACTCTTCATCACCTCCCTCTGCAGTCATCATGTCTCCCTGTTTCTCTGCTTTATCCATCATTTTCCTCCTGTTTTTCCTCAAAGTTCACAGCAACAACTGGATCCCAGGTGAGCACAGATTCACTCATCATTTAATAACTTTTCTCTCAGAAAATGTTTTGTTTTTAGCTGAAAGAAACAGGCAGGATGATTCAGCATGTTGGGAATCAGGCTGTAATTTAATCTTTTGATGTGTTTATAGCAGCTCAGGTGGCAACAAAAGATGGAGACCAAAGAAAAACACCTCAGAGCTGTTGTTCTAAATAATGCAGCAGACAGACGGATCAGATTGCAGCAAAGACACCTTCATGCAAACAGAGCAGAGAAGTTATAGATCCAGGCATTTTTTCAAATATTTGGCAGTAAACAAGTTTAAACAATTACAGGTTACTCTCAGAGTGTTTGTGAAATTGCTGTGATTTTCTTTTGTCTTTGGTAAAAAAAAAAAAGAAAATCAGTTACGTGCTATGAAACCAATATTCCTCTAATTTCTCTTCGACAGTTGAGTCTTATCCGTCTTTGTTGGGGTTTGAGCTTCCAGAGATTGACGGTTCACCTGTTGATGAGACCTGCAGGATTTTTGACATGGGATCCAGCGTCAGTCCAACAACAACCAAAGCAGCAACCAGGCCTGCCACCGCCAGGGTGAGGAGACGGACAGAAACCAAACGCTGCTGAGCCTGATGAAACCGTCCACACGGACGTCCAACACATCTCGTTTGTCTTGTTTGGCTGTGATTCTCCACAGTAATCAATGATTATCCAATATGGCAGCCAAAACAAAGAAAGATACATTATTCTGTACCTCTATGAGCTAAACCTGCAAAATATTTGTTCAGTTTCTAAATCTGTATTCAAATAATGTGAGATTTTGTTAGAGGAGTAAAGGTTTTATTTCTGTAAAACTTCTCAGCAGGTCATCACAACCCAAATGCCCGTGGTCCAATCGTCAGCAAGGAAGCCGGTGACCAAGGTACCAATCAGGAAACAACCAGTTGCTAGAGGACCAATCAGAAACCACAACAACAACCAGGCTCTGAGACTGCTCTACCAGCTGCTGGCCAATAACAGAGGGCGTTCGGCTGGCTCTCAGCCAATGAGGAGCCTGACTGTGATGTCGAGCAGCGAGGAGTCGGCGCCGGCCTGGAAACTTAGGGCCTTTACATCAGAAGACTCAAGTGATGAGTCGTAGGATTAAACCATGTTTATTTCTTAAATAACTTAAGACTGATGCTAAATGTAGAAACCAGTGGAAAGTCGCCAGCGTACTCATCTGTTGTAATTAGTTTGTTTTATGGGTTGGATTTAAAAGTTTAAAAGTTCTAAAAGTTTACAGAAGCTTCAGGTTTTTATGCCTGTGACCAATAAAACACACCCACACGTTTTTTACAGCTTATTTATTGTTGATTTCTTTGGGAAAAAAGTCACATTAGTTGTTTTACAGTTTCCTGTGTTGCGTTTTACCACGAAAATACCTAAATAAACAATTCATTAACAGTTTTCAATAATCGAATGTTGTTAAAGGAAGTGATAACTATAAACGTGTTCTCACACTCAAAGTTTAACATTTTAGGAATTTAAAGTCAGTATTTGAAGCATCACCATGATTAAATAATAATACTAATAAAAAATAAAATGGTTTGGTGGCGGGGAACTCGTTTTACTCCTTCTGTTTTGGTGTGTTTGTGTTTTGTCCATATTGTCCCTCTGCTGCTGGACTGAGTGGGACTGGAGTCTTTTCTGTCCTCTGATCCTTGGCAGCACATTTGCTCTGTTTAGCTGAGAAGACATTAAACATTTTATTTCACTTCTGGCAAGGTTTGATTTACAGCTGGAGATGTGAGTTAGGCACTTTATAAAACAATAACAAAAGTTTTATTTTATTGAACTTAAATTATATGTGGTTTGTGACAGTTTTCCTCTAATGTTTCGTTTCCATTGAGCAGTTCGTTAAATTATTTTGTCTGTTTCCAGTTTCATGCTTTTGATCTGCAAGTTTCACTATCTTTGGTATTCACAACGCCTCCCCTACGTGAACAGTGTGATTGCTGGACATCCCCATGTTTTTACTTCTATTTAATTGTTCGAACGGATGGACGTGTCACATCCAGGCACAAGGAAATACATCCACATAACTCAAATGTTTTGTGTATTAACGTAGCAGAAGCTTACAATACCTAGTAATGTAGGTGTTTGTAAACTTCTGTCCTTAAAGAAAGTAACTTCAAAAATCTGTAATAACAACTAACCTAAAGTAGAAAAGAAAAATGGTCAGATTTAGTGTCAGACAGACAGAGTTTGTGTCCATACCTTCTTTTCCACTGAGCTCCGGCAACACTGAGGTTCTTACATCTGGGAAATGGACGATGTTTTTAGATCTTTCACTTACAAAACTCTTTTCTCGTGCCTAGACAGACAGAAACAGTTGATATAAGTTATTAGAAATATCCTACATGGCTGAAGGCAAGAAAGACACCAGTTCCAACTACAACCTGCGAGGTGAAGGACCTTGCGGCCTGGTTCAGTCCAAACTGTTGGTCCTGTCGATCATGACCATAACATATTGGTTTAACTAAATTCCTACAACATACAGGAGGAACAGCAAGCTGTTAGTCATGTACAACATTTATGCAACTGTTCAACAAGACTCTCACTGGATTGTGCGAGATTTATGAATCTGAAAAAACGTTCTCTCAACTTTGCTAATGCTAGCTTTGGGGTAAGTTTGGTTAGAAATGTTGACTTTACATTGATAAAACCAAACAAAATCAAGTTACAAAAACCCAAAATAATCAACGTATAAATACAGTCTAACAAAAACAGTCGGACTGACCTAGCTGTCTAGCTAGGAGACATTTAAAAAAGACATCTAACTTTGATTTTGTCCAAGTCAGATTAATGTTTTCAACTACTGGACAAACATTTCAGGAGTTCTTGAGACAGTAACTGCATATTCAAACCTCCCACTTACACAATGGCTCGTCTGGCCACTGCGTGACTCATGTCATGATCAGACAGTGGGGAAACGGGAGGAGGATGTTCCGTTAGACCGTCAGTTCACGAAACTATACACAAAAACCCCTCAAGGTCCTATACACCCCGCTAGACTGCGCACCAGCTTTTCAGACAACACAAAAGGTTTTTCTTAAGACCGTTGAAGGGTTGGAGGGTCAAACATATCGAGGTTATATCTGTGAATTATTCTTAGCTGGGTGAAAATTTCAAAGGCAAGTACATTGAGAACTACCAAAGGCTGTTGGTCCCGGTATGAAAACTTCCTCTCTGAAGGGTATCACTGGCAGCAGACCTGTTGGCACTGGAGACAAAGATGGAAGGGGTAATGGTTTTGGAAGATGGAGGGAGGTGAAGGAGATTGGTAGCAGGTGCAGGAGGAGAAGGTGTACATGATCGGGCTACACTGTGATTAAATTCATCAGAGTCTGTAGAGTCCCTTTCATGAAGGATAAGACTTCTTGTCAAAGCTTTGTGATCCACAGACATGACTGAAGTCAAATCAGAGGACACATTTGTGTTGTTTCCTTCTAGCTTGTTGCTTTTCTTCCTTCCATCTGGAGTAAATGCAGTTTTTTGATTCTTGTGGTTCACTGAGAACCTCGTGTGATCAACAAACAATTGAGACATTGTTGGGTTCTGATTATGGTGAAAAATGTTCAAAGACTTTGCATCAAATTTGAACTCCTGACTGCTATTGTTAGTTTTGTCAATAGGTGACCTTTCAGGAAACATTAAGGTTTTATTCCTTAAGGTATTAGATGTTGAACTAATGGCTGAATCCTCTTGGTTCTCTTGTACTGACAATGTAAAAGCTTTTTCCACTGGTAAGTTTTCATTTGGCATAAGGGTTGAGGTAACTTTTTCTTCTGCTGCAATCCTGTTGCTTTGCAAACTAGAAAAATAATGCTCTGATGAATCAGGTTCTCCATCTGAATCATGGGCCAACCAAATAGGTTTAGTTGGAGTTACTGTCATTGGATTCAGCTTCAAGAATCTGTGATACTTCCTAACACCCTGGTCATCAGAAGGTTCCTTGTCTTTTGAAGGAGTCTTTGCTTTTGAAAGTGAGATTCCTCGAGGTAAGGCAGACAGGTTGTGGGCAGCACTGGTTTCGGTAACAGGTGTAAACGACTGTTTGGAAAGATCTGCAACATCCCTAGAAGGACTGAATGAGGTGTTTTGAGTGTGTTGGTCACTAGTTGAGATAGTTTGGGATTTCCTGAAGCTTTTGGGTTTAGCTTTTGGACATTCAGAGGAGTCGTGCTTTGCATTAGTTTCCAATACCTCAATCTGAAACTTTGATGCCAAACTTGTCTTTCCTGACTTTGTGACATTGACTATTGTTGGGGTAGGAAAGTCATTGAAGGATGGGAGAGGATATGTAGGTGCTACGCTTGTGTCCGATTCCAAAATGGTTTTTGGGGATAAATTTAACCTTCCACCATCAGTGATGGGATTTTTAGATAATTTACTAACTTTTAAGCTAAGGCTGCTTGAGTTCCTCACAAACTCTTCGTTTGTCTCAGATTGAGATGTTTCCCCAAGGAGCTTCAGGTCACTGTAGTCTATGTCTTTGGCCTTCTGAAGGTAGTCTTTGCCTGAGTCTAGAGACACATCAGGTTTATTTTTAGGTTTTGTTGCTACTGAGGTTTTCTTCTTTAAGCTTACAGCTTTCTTGGTGACATCTGATGAGTCAGAGAGACAGATTTTAGTTGACTTTAAAATCTCAAACTCCTTTAACTCTGAACCAGGTGTTTTTTCTGGTTTCATTGAAAACTGCTCTGTGTGACAGATGTCCTTGTTGCCAAATGTTTTTGGTTGTTTGGTCATAAAAGATTCATTGGTGGTATGAATAGATTTAGACAGCTTGGACGGTTGTTTTCCCTTTGTTTTCTCTGTCTTATCCTTGTTTACTTTATCTTCAGTTTCTTCTGATTGTTTCTTGTCTTTGATTTTGCAGTTTTTATCATCCCCTTTATCTTTTTCTGGCAATGTCGTTTTGGGTATTTTGGGAAGTGTAGAGTTTTCTCTGTGGTCTTTTTGAATTTTAGTGTTCAGCTCATCTAAAAATCTGTGCAGACACAAAGAAAGATGCAGAAGTTTTTGACTATACAGAAGATAAATTCTAGCATTTGAGACTTATTTCACAAAGCAAAGGTAAAGTATACCTGATATTGAAAGAGTCTTGAGTAAATAGCAGATGCTCTAACAGGTCTGAACAGTGAGCTCGTATTTTTGGGTCCATCGCTAGACATTTCTGAGCAACAAATGAAGGTATAAATTCTGTTAATGATTTGGTCACTTAAACAATACCTAAAAAGAACTTTCACTTAATACTTCATTGATTTGAACTGTTGGATTGACTTTGGCATTGACTGATAACCAAACTGTGCAATACCTGTGCCAGATCAAGGGCAGTTGGTGGAACTTTGGGGAAGCGTTGCTGCAGTGGGACAATTTTTGAACATTCAGGTAGTTTCACTCCAGAAAAGACAGGATTTCCGTAAAATAACTCCTGGTGATGCACCGTCAAGTTACCTGAAGCCAAGGGAAATATATTAATAAATGGATATGAATCAATATCCTAATGAGATTACTGTAAGAGCTTACCAAAACATCTGATAATGTGGTATATCTGGTCAAGGTCGGAGTCTCCGGGAAACAGAGGTTGTGCGGTCAGCATCTCGATTAACAGACAACCCAGCGCCCAAACATCTACCGATCTACACATACAAACACAGCTACCAGTTATTATTTGGCATTCATAACATCCAACAGGAAGCAGTCCAAAAATACCTACTTTCCATACTTGATGTCCCCTACAAGCAGTTCGGGAGCTCTGTACCAGCGAGTAGCTACGTAGTCGGTATAGACACCACCCTCAGAGGGCGATGCAATGGTTCGGGCAAAGCCAAAATCACACAGTTTGACGACACCCTCTTGAGAGATGAGGATGTTCTCGGGTTTGATGTCACGATGGATGACCTAATGAGGTAAGTTATTCCAAACACAGGGTCACACATATTTCCATGACATATTTATTGGAAAAATAATTTAATTTGTAACTTTAAAGTTGTGAGTCTTGATGAGCAAGTCTAGCCTGGACCTCTGAACCTGTGGAGTAACTTTAATGGTCCTTGATGCCATTTTTGCTCATTTAAAAAGAAGCTTTGAAAGTATTCCTTACATCCTGTTGATGACAAAAGTTGACAGCTCTAAGGATTTGGAATAAGTACTGCCGACAGGTGTTAAGGTCCAACCCGCTTGAGGACTGCTGCAGTTCATCCAGAAGCGTCCGGTCAATGAACTCAAACACCAGATACCAGCGACGACGGCGTTTCCACACCTCCAGGAGGTTCACCAGATTGTCGTGACGCAGTTGCTGTGAGGTTCAAAAGAGAGCAGCGAATGTAGATGCATGTAGTTTTGTGTTTTACTGTAATTAACGGTAACAATGGGTTCGTTTGTGAGAATTTGAGCTTGTTTGTCTTGTGGTTGGCTGATTATCTCAGTGTTTCAGCAGCACTCAGGTTTCAGGCTCAGTTATTAATCAACTGATTGACTGAATGGTTGATGGGATGATTGGCAGGTACCCTGAGCAGCTTGATTTCCCTGAGGGCGATCTTCTTCACTGTCTCATCATCATCTGAGTCCAGAAATTTCTTGATGGCAACAAAGCGACCGGAGTGTCGATGACGGCACTTGAGCACGGTGCCGTAACTGCCCTCCCCGACCGGACCCAGAGTCTCGTAACGCTCCATCAAAGTTTTATTCTGAAAGGACAGAACAAAGCTTTCAAGTTATTTGTATCAAATTGAATTAAAAAGGCAAACTTATTACACATATTGAATGTTAGTACCTTGCTTCACTCTTTATTTTAGTATATCTTCCTTAAAATCCCCCTTATAAGGACTTTCTTTTTATGGTTTAATTCAGTCTTGATCACAAACTGAAGATGTTGAGAATCTTCCAAAGATTTTATTTTTGTACGTCAGCTACTTTTCTCTCGTATTTACTTATTAATATAATTGCTTTATTAATATAACTGCATTCCAATTAGTGTTTTTATTTGCAACTTAATACTGACCTATGAATTATTGAACCATAATGTCTTCTAAACTAAAGACTCTAGAGCTTTAGATTAGAAGTGGTAATAAAAAACCAAATGTCAATTTGAATCTTTCAGCCCTTTCTTAGTCACAGCTAATTCATATTCAATGTTTTTTAATTTCCATTTCAATAAAATATAAGAAAAACTAACATGGACTAGGTTAATAATGAAAATTTAAGTAATTAAGAAAATACAGAACTTTTAATTGGAAATTACAGTGAACATTAATGCAGATTTTTCATCATGAACATTGTTATAACATTTGATTTATGAACTAATTCTAGAAAAAAAATTACACTAAAATTGCAACAATAAAAAAAGACAAAGTGAAGACTTTATTTTTGAACATCTTGTATCAAATGAACAAAACAAAGAAATGACTCTTTTATATATTTTTTCTTTTTTATTTATAACAGTTAAAAACTGATTTTTAGACAACAGAGCAATAAAACAAGGCAAAATAAGTGACAAAGTGTCCTAAAGCCACATAATGAAGGTTCTATGGACTAAAACAGGAAAAACCAACAAAAACAAACTCACCACGTCACCGACCGCAGCAGTTGATCCCAGTTTGTCGCTTTAATCTGTTCCATCAACGTAAACACCTGAGTATCGGCGTCTCCGGTGCGTGTGGGAACGTGTCAGTCACCTGAGAACACGGCCACGCAGGGAGCAGCGAGGGTTTCAACCGACGCGTTGCCACGGCAACACTCCCCTCCCGCCCTGCAGTGGTGACGTAATTCGCAGAAGGAAGAAAAAAACGGCTGTTCCTCCTGGAGGCGCGCGCCGCCATTGAAGGCGTTGAAATGTGAAATAAACCGATTGATTAAGCAACTTTCCTTCCATTTAACATTTTTAGCAACTATATTTGAGTTATTCATCACAAGTAATAGTATGAAAACGGAAGAAGCACCGAATTCTGGCCCAATTTAGCGGCTTTGAAACGGTAACGGTCAGGCTACTGTAGCCTTTTAGCTAGTCCTTTCACGGGCTAAAAAATAATCGGTTTTATACTAAAAGAACATTTTTATTGATATAAAAAAGGTTCAAATAGTGTTCTAAGTTGGAAAAGAGCATTTTATAGCTCTTGGAGGACGTTTTAGTCCCGAAAATGTCAAATGAATACATCTGTCTACCCATTCCTTCTGCTAGTTAAAAATAGTTTTTCTCCTAAATGTCCAGCAGAGGGCGATGCTGGACGGAAACAATCCCAATTTGAGTTCTGTCATGCAATCCTTCTTACTGAGAACATTAAACAGTCGATTGATTTAAATAGAATGAAATTAAACTAGAAACCTTCAAAGAATTCAAAGAGAGGCCAGAAATTGGGCATTGTTGTTGCACCCACTATTAAATACACCCTTTAATTCACTTTGCAAAAAATAAAAAATGGAGAAAGACACAGCATACATATTTAAAGTGACATTTATTCACTCATTCATGCTTCATACACAGTTTTGTTGTTAGTTTGTACTTTACAGTCTGTACATTAATATAAACAGAAGCTTCATATGTATAAAACCAACTTCACATATATAAGAATCAGCTTAAAATGTAAAATCTCTTGTTGGTTTCATTGCATATTTCAAAAATAAATAAATTATTTAAAGCACCAGAATAGGTAAGTTTAATTTACACATTTATATACAACAATAAAACATGTTTTATTTGTACATATGAGTTTGAAAACAGCTTGATATTCAGAGGTAAAAGAATAGCATCTTTGTGTTAGTCTGGATTTTCTGCCAGTTTTCTGATTTCCTCCAAGAGTTCAGAGAACGCCGGCCGTCCCTGAGGTTTCTATAAGTCCAAGAAAAATGAGGAGAAAAGATGTTAGAAAAAATGTCTGACTAGCAGAAAAATATACAGAAATTAAACAGGTCACTGGAGTAAGTGCTTTCCAATTCAGTTACTTTATTCGATTTGTTAAGGATGTGGGACTAATATGTTAAATCAATAATAGACTCTATCAACAAAAAGGCCAATTTCCAAATCTAAATGTTTACATGTATTTGTCTAAATAATATCCCTGGATGTTTGGTTATTGTGTACAGGGCCGACCAAACCCTTTTTTGGGGCCTAAGCAGATTTATTTGGAGGGATCCCCATACCAACATGTCAACACCAGATGCTGTAGCATTTCTAAGCTACGTTTTGTGCGTATTAATTAATTAGTAATTAGTTTTCATCATGTTAGTGTTGTGATGGCTGTTAATTTTAACCTTACAGGAGTAGCTAACTACAGAAAAATTATTTGCTTTTTGAAATGCAGAGTAGGATTTAAGTGTATCATAATATTTTAACGAATTGAAAGTAACACCAGCTGATAAATACTAAATTTACAGTTAACAAATTGACAAGTTGGCTTGTATTTTCCCAACAGTAGCGGCAGGAATCAACAGGAAGATATTAATTATTTGTGTAACAACTATAAAGACAATATAGAAATTGTTTTTCCATGTGTAATAGAATTTAGTTAAATATATGTTTGTTTGTTTTTTGCTAGCGTGGTGTTCTTGGGGCCCCTGGTGATGTAGGGTCAGTTAACTTGCCTTGGGTCGTTCCTGGTTCTTGCTATTTGTTTAAATATTTAAAAAAAAAACAACAAAGGATGACACTTGGTCCACAAAAAAAACAATCTGATTGGACAAGTAAAAATGACTGTTGTTATTTTTACATTGTGCTAAAAGCAGTTAGTCTGTCAGCGAAGCTATTCAAAGCTAAACACCAGAACCCAGCGTTTCCTGTGTTCTGGTGCAGAGGAAGCGGGTCGATACCTCGTGCCAGCA
Source organism: Poeciliopsis turrubarensis (assembly GCA_010277015.1). NCBI lineage: Eukaryota > Metazoa > Chordata > Actinopteri > Cyprinodontiformes > Poeciliidae > Poeciliopsis > Poeciliopsis turrubarensis. Next base: position 423,197 of record VMRN01000173.1, on the reverse strand, counting down.
GCGGTACATGATGGCGTACAGCGGCTGGGAGGCGCGGTGCGGCCGGTACAGCCGGATCCCTTTGGTGATGTCGTTCACCACCTCCAAGTTGGAGCGGTTCTCAAACGGCGTTCGACCCTCGGAGAAGATCTCCCACATCACCACGCCTGAACACAAACACATGAGTGACCTCTGACCCCTGGCGTTAGAGTAACATGGCAATCAGCTGCTGGTTGGTTGAGGTCTCCTACCGAAGGACCACACGTCTGACTTGCTGCTGTATTTGCTGTAGTGCAGAACCTCCGGAGGCGACCACTTCACTGGGAACTTGGCGCCACTGGAACTGGTGTACTGGTTGTCCAGAACGTACCTGCAGTCGGTTTAAAAGAAACGCTCAAAGTCCAGGTGATAAAACAGAGAGGAAATAAATAATTGTAACTGATCTAATCTAAATGTTTCTATGATCTAATCTAAATGTTTCTATGATATTAGAGCCATACCAAGAAAAAATAAAAGAACACGCATAACCCAGCGAATCATTTAAGTTGTATAAATTAATTATTTTTAAATTTTATTTTTACCATTACTAATAATTTTTTTAAATTCTTTATAAGGGTGGAAGTAAAGTGTCGTACCTGGTCATCCCAAAGTCGCTGACCTTCACCACGTTGTTCTCGTTAATCAGACAGTTTCTGGCTGCCTGAATAAAACAGAACAAACACATAAAGAACAGAAATTAAACATAAATTAAATGGGTATTAAGGACTTTTTGAAATATTTCTGAAGCTACTATTCATAATCTGCTTCCAATAAAGTGAGTATTGGCATTTTCAAGTTTATGTTGCTGGTCGTAACTAATAATCTAACATGCAATTTAACCTAGTTACTTTTGAAATAAAGTAATCAGTAAAGTAACTAAATTAGTAATCAGTGGTTTGACTGATTTTTCATTGGAAACACTGATGACCATATAAAGCTTGAGTTATGCTGGACGTGTCCATGAGGTCAAAGTAGGTTTTCCAGCCAGCCGCCTCCTCCACAGGGCAACCGGCAAATTTCCCTCTGTGTTTTTTAAACTTCTAAATGTTACATTTGCTCCAGGGGACTCTACACTGCCCCCTAGAGCCTAACACAATAAATCCTACAGTGGGGATTGGTTTGAGCGCTGCAATGCTTAAGCTAGCAACTAGCTTTAGCATTATAAGCTTAAACTAGCAACTAGCTTTAGCATTATAAGCTTAAGTTAGCAACTAGCTTTAGCATTCCTTTTCTTAAGCTAGCGACTCGCTTTAGCATTCCTATGCGTAAGCTAGTGACTAGCTTTAGCATCCCTGTTCTTAAGCCGGCAACTAGCATTATTGTCCTTGTGGTTAAGCTCGCGACTAGCTTTCGTGTCTCTGTGCTACAGGTAGCGACTACTATTAGCATTCCTTTTCTTAAGCTAGCGACAAGCTTTAGCGTCCCTGTTGGTCTGCTGGAGACTCACCAGGTCTCTGTGGATGAAGCTGTGAGCTTCCAGGTACTCCATCCCCTCACAGACGTCCTGACACATGGACATAAGCCACGCCTCCTTCAGAGCTCCGCCCCTCTGCCGCAGGTAGTTCAGCAGGCAGCCGTTATCCATGAACTCAGCCACGATCAGCAGGGGGCGGTGCTTCAGGCAGACGCCGTATAGCTGGACTAGTTTGGGATGGCACAGCCTCCTGGAGCAGAACACACAGAACCGTTATCGAAACTCGTTCTCTGCGCCCCGTTGGTGGTTTTCGTCCCGATTCTCCTCCCGTACATCATGACTTTGGCCTCTTCAACGAAGTCTTCCTCGTACATGGCTCCCTCTCTGATGGACTTGATGGCCACTTTCTGCTGGTCTCTCCACTTGCCGAGCTTCACCACTCCAAACTGGCCGCTGCCCAGTTCCTTCATGAAGGTCAGCTCACTGGGGTTGATCTCCCACTTCTCTGAAAGAGAGAAAATCAGGGGCAATTTTAATAAAATATCAAGTTAAACTGATTGAATCTTATCAGCTGTGTCCCTTGATAATATTAGAAGATCAGAGAATTAAGAAAATAATCAGAGTGGGTCTTTTCACAGATTGTCTCATAGCAAACTGTCACAACATGGTATCAGTTGACCGAACAAATATAAAACAATCATACTCTATAAAAGCTACTTACAGCAGATTTAAACGATGTTTGATACACAATGTGTTTACCTGAGCTGAATCCTGCTGTGGCTGGAACACACCTTCCCATCGGTCCCACAGCGTACCGTAACCGGGTCACGAGACCTATAAACCCAAACATGAGCACGACAAAACCATAAGGTATGACAGCGGCGATGGAAAAACTACAGCTGACCAGGATGTGAAAGTGTGAGGCAGACTCAAACTGGGCGTTTCTAAAGCACAAACACTGATTGGCCAGCAGAAATGAATCTATTTATTTCTCTCATGGCCCAGGACAGTTTAGTCAGATATTGAAAAAAATTATATTTTGTGTATATTTTATTGAAATTTAGTGTTTCAGTCAGAGGATCCATTTTGTCCCTCTTCTGAAGAATAACTTTTAGCTAGCTTTAGCTTTTAAGTTAATTCTAGCTTTTACACTGGGTTTTGTATTATGAATGGAGTATGCTACATGCTAATGCTAGCCGAGATGCTATCAATAGTTTTTTTAGCTAGTTTTAGCTTCTCATCTAGTTAATTTTCTTTCTATCTAGTTTCTCTAACATATTAAAGTAATATAATATGTTATATTGTGACGACAGTGCATCATTTGGTCCAGTCTTTCAGAACTCCTACAGTTCTCAATGCTCATCCAATTGTGTTGCAGTTCATTTCTTTCGTCCAATCAGGTGCTGCTGTGGAGAAATGCCCACTTCTTCTGCAGAGACAGCGATTTGTCTCCTACCTGCTGCATTGTGTTCATGGTAGTGTATAACGTCTGGTATGGAGCTGAAGACGTGTTTTTCAGCCAGGTAGAACTGTCCAGTGCTGGTTATTTTTATCTGGTAATGCCTAATGTCCCCATTCGAACTGAGCAGAAGAAATATCGGTTAAATATTTTCTGTAGATGTAAGTTTTATTCAGATGTCTGGGATTTAAAACTTGTGACTCACCTTAATGTTTTTGTATAAACAGAAACGGTGTAAGTTCCTTGTTTACTGGACTCCCGCACAACAAAACCACCTTCCTTATCCTGGAAAATAGCAATTAATTATTAGGACTGTGGTGAAAATTCACATTTTAGATAAATCAGGAGTTCATTTCTTGCAACTTTCATGTGTAAATATGCGTATATTTAGACAGCGGGATGAATAAATCACCTCAAAATTAAATTCAACGTCAAAAATACTTTATTGAACCTAAAGTGAAGTTAAATGATCAGAAATAAATAATACCTGCTGTTTCAGCAGCTGTTCTGCTTCTGTTCTGGTGATGTTTTTGCAGTACCACCTTCATGAAGGACATTTTAAATAAACATTAAATGTTTTGTAACTGTGCTCTACGGCCGAGTGAAATGAGAAAGTTCAAACTTACGAGTTTGCTTCGATTCTGTTTTTCTCTGTTACGTAGTTACTGGGGATGAAGCCTTTATTCCTGAGCAAAAACACATCAGAACCGAGTTGTTAGGCTTTCAGAGGATTTATAACCGACTGCCTCAATAATTTAATTTTTCAACATGTTCTTAGCTGAATCTGTAAACTTTGACAAACTGGTGATTGAGATAAATTTGTGAGATTAAATGAGAGTTTAATGGAATAAATGTCTGGTGGTTCTGGACTCGGTCTGCCGTACCCATGTCTGTCCTCCGCTCGCCACCACAGCTGGTCCTGCTTATGGAGGATGAGATATTCCTCCCCCTGGAGACACAAAGCATTAGCATTACACACATTTATTTATTTGCTTTTTGTTGACAGCAGCGTGTAGTAATTAAATCTGATTCAATGACGAGTAAATATCTGGTCTTTCCTCGTTTAATCTCTAAAATCGTTATTCTGGTTTGACCAGAGGTCATAATGTAATAATGTTTATGGATTTAAATGGAGCAAAGGACCAAAATGAATGGGAATACAGTGTATCAGAAAGTTACCTGTTTAATGGTGAGGTCCGAGTCTTCCTTGGCCGTGAAGTCGTACATGGCAACAACGCTCACCAAACCTTCACCTTCTCCGTTCTCAGGAGGAGGCAGAGGGAGCTTTTTCCTGGACCGGTCCACCTGACCAAAATGGAGCAAACATCAAAACCTGCAACACAATAACACGCGGATGCAGAGAAATGTTTCTTACCCGCCGGGCGTTTCCAGGGTATCGTCTGCTTGGGAAACAAAGAGACGTTCTGCCCTCCAGCTCCATGCGTGTGCTGATCTCCCTGAAATCAGTCAAATCATCTTTACATTTTGTTTTTTTTCTATTCAATGTAAAAATGTCAAAATTAATCTTTCCACCCCTGAGATCAATTATTTTCACTTCTTTTGGTATTGACAAATCAACAAATTTGATTTATTTGGGTGCATATACTTATTTTTAAGGTAAAATTAGGACAAATAAAAAATTATGAACAAATAATTGTGACCGATTTAAGTATCACATTTTGGGCCAGCCTTAAGAAATGGGCAGAGCCAATTGTTAAATTTAGACCATATTTGCTGCTGCCCATATTTGGAGCAGCACTTTTGTGAATATTTGGGGTAATATTTCAAAAAATGGGCGGAGTCAGATCTTTGACTCCGCCCATTTTTGGGGTTGCCTCGAAGCTTTCACCTGCTGATAGAAATTGTGTTATGCATTATGTATTTAATTATAGATTAGCACATATTAATTATCTTCTGCAAGCAAGTGGCACAACCAAGGCTCGTGAGGAGTGGGATCATATTGAACTCTGCTCACATTCATTTTAAGAAAACAAACCCAAAGATTTGCTTTATTATTATGAAATTAAGTCAAACTTCTGTTAACCTTTTCTTTTACAATGTTTTATCTTTAGGGGAAACTTACAAATAAGATTAATTAAAAAATTATATGCAATGAAAGAACATTTTCCTGTTAAGTTTATAGACCAAAGAGTTTCATGATTCAACCGCTTTTCTTTAATGTTATTTTGGTGCATGCATCTTTGCAAGCTGTTCATGAGTTGGACACGGTTCGCTCACCGCATGGCTCCGAGGCTAACCACAAGCTAAAAACTCTAAAACATGGCCTCAATCTGTGAGCTTCTGCAGGACGGACGTTTCCTCTCCATCTTTAGAAATATGCAAAACAACACAAACTGGGAAGTTAGAAATATCCTCATTTCATTGCCAATTCCTCCCAGTAGTTTTTTTATCTTTACGTTGTTATGGTGGAGCTTGACCCTCTATTGCTTATAACGTTGTACAACCGAATGTTTCAGCTCAACTCTTTGGTCCAACCACAGCATTTCAATCAAGTCGAGGGCAGGACTTTGAATAGGCCAAAGTAGCGACTTATTCTGGTCTTTTTCAGACCTTTAGTTGTGGATCCTCTGCTGTATTTATAATATCTTTAAGAGACAGAGCACAGGGTTGACTCAGTGACAATCCTTAAAAATCACCACTGAAAATGTAACTGAAGACTTTTCTACCTCAACATTACGAAACACAATTCTTATCTTTACCTGCTTTGAACAGCACAGCAGCAGCAGAATATAGAGTGGGTGGATTGATCTGAAAGAGACAGAAAGAGGAAAAGTTATGGCGAATCTTTTAACATTTCCATGTGACAGAAGCTAAAATATAGAATTTTCACGGTAGATTGGGTTACGTCTAGATTATCTATAAATACGGCTGCAAATCAACAGTTCCTTCAGTTCTTTTTTAATTACACCATCATGGAAATTCACTCAAAATCAACAGATTTTTTTCTCAAGTTTCTTGTAAATTTTCCACAAAATGGTCAAAAGCGTTGAGTTTTAGCTAGATGTTAACTCCCATCCACAGCACAAAAACAATCTAAACATCCTGGAGAGACTGATTCATATAAATGTACTTTTTCTAGTCACAAAAAGGCAAATGTGAAAAGCTTCTTTTAACACCTTAATGATTAGATTAAAAAAGTGACATAAATGACAATATCATCAGCATACAGAAGTATTTTAGCTGAAATTAATTCCTTTCCTTCTTCGATATCTCCCTATAAGTGATGTACAAAAATATATAAAACAGGGACTTAAACATATTCCTGAGGAACAGCTGTGGATACAAAAGAAGAAGCGAAGTTGGTTGAAATTTATGTTTGTTAAAGTTTAAACCAAACTAATTCAGGCACTATGCAAAATCAACTTTCCTAGCTTTTTGTGTGATTCTCTCATCAAAAACTAACCCAAAGGGTTGATTGGATTGCATATTTAAGAAATGCTAAAATCTCCCCACATCATTCAGGGCCTGTTCAAACAAAGTGTTGTCGTTTTACCCAAAGCTCCAGCCAAAATTCTCATCAAAAATCTTCCTTGCAGACTAGCAGCAGCAGCAATTAGCAAACACCTGGTGGAACCACTGTTCTCATTATAGGAGCTTCCTGCTGGCGAAAATTTTGTTAAAGTGTTAATAGAGGAGCCATGTTGTTATGACTTACTGGAGGCAGAGTTTCAGAAAGAGCAGGAGCTTCTTAAGGAAACAGGCGCCCAATTTCAAGACGTTCAATTACAGTCAAATTTCTCTTAAATTAGGTTTGATACTTTTCATAAACACAAATAGTGTGTTACTACACACTATTTGTGTTTAGTAACACAAATAGTAGCACCATTTGTGTTACTAAACATTAACTTAGTTAATTGTGCTAATTGTGCTATACAATAGCACAATTAGCCTGGAAAATACACAATTTCCCCCTTTAATTAACTACATACTTAGATCTAAACAAAAAATTATTACTATCTAACATTTATAACGTGTCATTTTTGAAACCAGAGAAGCCCCAGCGTTGATATCTCTGAGTTGCATAACATTTACACATTGAATGTATTATTATATAATATTAATCCTTATTTGACTATTTGAGAGAGAAAACTGTTTCTGACGCAGCTTTTAACATACATTACATTTGCTTTCTGTTTGACGTTGGCCAAGTTTAAACCACTAAAGTTAACATTTTTCCTTTAAGAGTGAAATTTTAACCAGTCAAAAGATAAAATCTAACAAGGAAACATATTTGCAAATTGTCCCACCAGCTGTTTTAGTAATTTTTTTTCTGTCTTTGTGTCTTTGTGGTTTCAGGTGGGAGGTCTTTGTCAGGAAGCATTGTTTCCTTTCTGCAGAATTAACTCTCTTTGCTTTGAGCGAGTCCGTTTGTGTGTTTCTGTGGGCGAGTGAAAAAGATGGTGCTTGTGGCCGGGTCATTGTTTGCCTGAGACTGCAAGGAGAGGTGGCTACATTACTTCCTGTGTGAATTAAAAAAAAAAAAAACACTCATGCAGAGCAATGAGTCTCATGCGATTCTGAAGGCACAAAATGAAAGCAGAGCTTCAGGGGAAAAAAAGGTGATAAAATAAACATCATGCCAGCGAGTGATGAACTCTTTTTCTCATTAAGATGTCTAATCTGCCATTTGTGTTACTAAACATGACAGAACACAATGAATAGTTCCTCTAATATATTGCAAAACAATCAAGTTAAATGCTTTAACTATCTTCCTTTGCAAAGAAATTTGCTTTATTTATCCAAAAGTAAAGATTTCTTATTCAATTATTTAAGATTTGCAACTCAGAAGGGATGAGTCATGTAAACTTTTTCACATTTGTCTCATTACAGAAACAAAATTCAGTGTATTTTCTGGGGATGATCTGTGACAAACCAGGAAAAATAGGAAAAGGAAACAAGGCTTCAACAGTTTGGGATCCTGGAAAGTTTAATGTGAAACAATGTGCAACGAACCGCCTGCAGAAATCACGTAGGGGGCACTATTGTGTATTTTATAGCAAAATCAAGTAGCTATGTTACCTCCAGTTGTTATTAAAATGCAGTATATATCTTGACTTCATAATTTAACATCTTGAAATTGGGCCTCTGTCTCTTTAAGAAGCTCCTGCTCTTTCTGAAACTCGCCTTCAGGAAGTCATCATAACATGGCTCCTCTATTATCCAGTTAGCAACGTTTTCACCAGAGAAGTAGCTCCTATAATGAGCTCAGCAGTTCTACCAGGTGTTTGCTAATTGCTGCTGGCTAGTCTTAAGGAGCTGAGTGGGGGAGGAGCTGTGACTCGAAGGCGGGCACCAAAATGTACTAAACTAGGCATTTAGCATATTTGAATGGTTGCCATGGAGATTCATGAAAAGAATTGAGGCGTCACTCCATGTTTGTTTTTGATGAAGGAAGATGGATGGATGGATGGATGGATGGATGGATGGATGGATGGATGGATGGATGGATGGATGGATGGATGGATGGATGGATGGATGGATGGATGGATGGATGGATGGATGGATGGATGGACATTAATTAAAATTTTGATTAATTACACTCAGATGGATGTTTGAAAGCCTTTATTTCTGTTAATTATGACTATTTTCCACTTACAGCTACTGAAAATAAACATTTAAAATTTGATTATTAAACTAGATCAATTTTTAAAAACTATTTCTAAAAGCAGAGATGTGATTTTCATGAAAATATGTTCAGGTTTTTATCTAAAAATGGTACTAAGACTCACTGTATTTTGTAATTTCCTGAATTTAACTGTAAATGTGCACTGTAAAAAATATGACTGTAAAAAATATTCCACAAAGCATCGACTAAAACTTAATAAACAGATTTTGTTCAGATTTTAAAACCTTTACAGAGTTAATTTAACTGTAAATGAGAACAAACAGCCATAACCAGATGAATAAAAGCACCTTATTTCCTTGGAATAATAATACCGATAACGTTTCAGACGTTCATAATCGTTTTTCTGCCTCTATGAATGAAACGTCAGCGCTCAGCTCAGCATGGGAACAGCGTCTACCATCTCAGTAAAGTTTGTTTTAGAAATGGTTTTAACAATTCCTGCTCTCTCAATCTGAGGTTTACCAGATGCATGAGAACCACAGCGTTTGGTTTGTGATCATAACGTGACAAAAGGGACACTTTGTACAGAAACAATCAGTTTTCTAACTAATTACATCCAAACTGGGACATTCCCTCAATGAGCGCCAGTTTCTACTGGTTCACCAAACGGTCACTGTAACGTTATTAACTCTGAATGACCAGGTTGTCACAGTTTCTGTTGATCTTGGTAACAAATCATTTTTCACTGACTCTGCGGTTCTGTTGGATCTCCAGGAATCATCG
>VMRN01000173.1:382546-413926 GCA_010277015.1 Poeciliopsis turrubarensis | reverse complement strand
AGCAGTTTGAACCGGTTTGAACTGCATCTGAACAGTTTGAACCGGTTCCCTCGACCCGTTTGTTTATCTTAGGGCTGGATTTGACCCGGCGCACTTCAAACCAGCTGTGGTGATAAACCCACTTACTGAAAAAAACGAAACTTAATGGTAACCTGGATGAATTTCTGTTTGGATCTTGGGCTCTTTTGGTGTTTTAGATCGTTTAGTTCTGTTTTATTTTGTTTATGTTTTGAGGGATGGATGTTCTATAGATGTATTTCTTACTCTCTCGTTTCTACTCATCCATCTGTTCCGTGTTCAGTAATTAACCATCAACTCATTTTTATTCCTCCTCCCTAATCCTGTTGTTACTGGATTCCTGTTTTGTTTTCCTCTGGTTCCCTGGCTCCCCACCATCTTGGTAGTTTGGTTCTGATCGTGTTAGTGTGACAGAAGTTTTTCTGTTCCTCTCCATCACTGCTCTTTTGCGGCAGCACTCCTAAGTTATGGAGTCCCTCAAGGTTCAATATTAGGCTCCTTTTTGTTTATATTTTAATTCCTGCTTCTTGGACACATTTTTCAGAGATGTAGAATCTTCTTTCTTTGTTCTTGTGTGTTTTTATCGGTGGTTTTAAGAAAACTGTACAGCAGTTTGGTGCAGTTATTAGTTATTAATTATCACTACCTATCTTTAAAGTCCTTTATAAATAAATCAGCATTCATTTATAAATGCATACATTTATACATTTATTTATAAGTGAACGTTGTTTTAGTTAGAGACGTTTTAAAATGTAAATTAGTGGAAAATCTCTTACAAAGCCCCTAACTTTCCTTCTTATGGACAGAAGGTTAAAGTAAAACCACTGCTGGATAATTTATCCTTCCTCAGACATGAAGCTGCATCTGTGGTGCACAAAGGAGCATTAACAGAGATCCTTCCTCCCAGCAGATGATCGATAGTAACGACATACATTTACTTCAGTAACTATTTGGAGAAAAAAATGTCCTATTATGAGGATTTTATGTTTTACTTTTACTTGAGTAATTTTATTTGAAGTGTCTCTACTCTTACTTGAGTAAAATTTCTGTATTTTCCACGTAACTTTATGTTTTGGTCAGTCTGATGATGTAATTTTCAAACATTAAATGATTGATAAATTGATCAGTTAGTCAGGACTTCAGTTTATTTTTTTTACTCTTACTTGTCTGTAACCATCATATCTTTAAACAAACATATCAAATGTTTAAATCCCTGCTGGTTTTTGCACATCTGTTGATTTTTAACTTGTAGAAACAAACATCAATATTTTGGATTTTTCTTTAACTATCCTGATCCGTTGTGCGTTTCTTGGCTCAGAGTGCTACTTTTAATAACAGCAAAGTATTTACGTTGCAATTTTACATTTACTGAACAGAATGTTATTGTTAATTTTGTTTTTTGTTTATTTTTGTATTTTTTCTTTGTCTGAACCTGAATGTCTTGACTTTCTGTCACTTTGCCGCTGCTCCACCTGGATTTCTCCATTTTGGGACAGTAAGGCTGATTTATTTTCTTCTTTTCTAGTCAGAGGTTCTTCTGGGTTTCTGAGTTTCCCTCTGAAGTTTTGTTGCCATTTCTCTCATTTTCTCCTCGTCTTTTAACCAAATGTGTGCAGAATGTCTTTAAAGGACAAACTGGGGCAGCGAGAGGATCAGATGCGAATGCAGCAGGTGCAAACGTCACCACACATTCAAAACTCTGAATTTATCAGGTTTAACTGATTTTTTTAAAATAATATGTGTGAAAAAGCAGATAATGCCAAAGGAAAAACCTTAGAACATCTTGAGAGCAACAGTCTGGCTGCTGTGGAGGAAAATATTGACTTTTTCTGGTTTCTGTTGGTGGAGGGACTGAATACGACGTTTTATAGTCGGTAATTTATCATTTTAATGAAAAACTATGCAGCCAATTGGAAAACCTCCAAGCAGAAAAAGGCAGAAGAAGAAAACATAAATAGTGTCAGGACATTTAAAGGTGCAGCAGCTCAACACAAAGAAAACTTTGTGAGCAAAATGTACATGTTGTGCTATTGGCTGATCATCTCTGCTTGTTTGTTATTGGATGTTTGAAGAGCATCAGATTTTTGTTCGTATCAGAAACAAGGAAATAGAGAGTTCCACTTTGAAACATTGGTATAAAAATGTAAACGTGAGTAATTTCAGATTTCCTGCCAGCTCTGGTGATTAATCAGCTGCTTAACCTGTTATTTCTAGATAAGTGCAGTTGCATTTGCCTTTTGTTCACTTTGGGTTTCTTCTTAATTTCTAATTAAATCCCTGATCAGATGTGAAACTGCTTCTCTCCAAGCCGCCAGGCAGTGAGAACTGAAACCCGTCTGCAGGCCAGAGCTGCTAACTGAGGAGCTTCTCTGCGTTTCCTTCTGCACAGGTGAAGCTCGGCTCGAAAGCTTTGTTTTGATTAGTCATGGAGAAACGAAGGCTAACCGTCACTCTTCAGGTTTGGCTGATTGTGCAGTTTTAGAAGCAGAATATTGTAAACATTTGAGTGTTTCATGAATCCATGACAGCATCTCCTGAACATAAACACCAATCATCTGCTTCTTCCAACTCCCTGCATTCGCTCTCTTGTTCTGTGTAAGTTTAAAGCGTAAATGTTTAGATTCTGGAGAGTCTACTTACTGGAGTGGATCATGTTGGTGTTTGGTCTTCGCTCTTTTCTGTCCTCCTCTTCCTCCGCCTGGTTTTGCTCCAGTTCTGGTTCTGGAGCTCGAAGTCGGCTTCGGTTTCTCAACACGAACGCAGCTGCTGTGATGCTGCAGGTAGGAAACGGCCGAGGCGTGGAGTCAGAGACAAGAAGAGAGGCAGGTGGGTGGAGGAAATGATGTACGTGAAGAAGAGCAGCAGAAAGAACCAAAAATAAGTTCAGAAAGAGGATTTTTAATCGCTGGCGTTGATGTTTGGATTGCTGCTGAAAGAGTAAACAATTTTCTTTAAATTGTGCTTAATTCGCCAGAGTTTATAGAGAATTAGAAAGATGAAGAGAGCAGTGCAGAGGAAGTGAAACAATGACGTGAATGAAACCGCAAGCATCCGTCTGAGAATAAATCCAGGAAGAAGAAGGGCACACATACAGTAATCGTCATGCAGCTCTTCAGTCTGACTCTTTCTGTTCATGACGCTCTAAAATGTTTTCTGCTTCACAGCCCTGAAAATGAACGACGCCACGACTGATGGGTTGGTCTAATCAAAGTTACAAGAACAGAAATTAAAGTCTGAGTGGATTAATCAAAAAGATATGATTAATTAAACTGATACTAAATCAAATTAGAAATAAGTAACTGACTGTTAGCATCTTGACTTTCACCACTTTGTGCTTTTGTTGTTTTGTTTATGTCAGACTGTTAGCGCTAGCCTTCAACTCTATTAGCGCTTAGCTTGTTACAGAGTAGCAATTTATTAGACACTATCAGTGTTACTCTAAAAAACTGCTAGCTTGACCAGATTAGCTGTTAGCTTCTATACATCACCTTCCTAAAATGATCTGTTATACGTTAGCTTGAACATATTAGCTGTTAGCTTGCCTGTGGTTAGATGTTTATTAGCAATTGATTTAATTTTATGTCATATATTAGCTTGACTTTAACTAGCTGTTAGCTTGACTAATTAGCTGTTAATTTGACTTGGAGAATTGAAAGCTTGAATAGTTGATATCTTGACTGTCAGTATGTTAATTGGACTCTGTTTGCTGTTAGCTTGATTCTCCCGGTTCATGATTAGCATGCTAATCATGCTAATCATGCTAATCATGCTTGGTTCTTCTTTCCTCAGATAGGAGAATGAATGCCGCTCTTAAAAACAAACAAACTAAACAAAAACTGGTCTGTCTTTTTAAAATAACAGCGAATATTCGTGGTAGCTTTTGGAAATTCAAGATTTCTCACAAATCTTGAATCTGATGACCCTGTGAGGTCACACAGGAAGTTGCTGTTCGCTGAACCTCCAGGGATGGAAGTGAAACCGACTGCAGGCTGGTGAGAGAGTGAAGGTTTCCTGTTGGTCTGCAAGGACAGATGTTGGGGTTGAGCAACATTTAGGCTACTTATTACCAATAATCTGTTGATGTTTAAACATGGTCGGTTTTATATCAACTCAACAAGGTGGTTAGTAAAACTCTCAGTTCCTTAAATATTATGCAAGAAGTTTTATCCAAAAAAAAGAGAAACAAATACTAACATTCACAAAATAGAATCATAATTTTATGAGGATAATTCTAGAATATTACAAGAACAGTCTAATTTTTTGAGAAAAAACTTGAAATAACACAAGAAAAAAGTCATAATATTTTAAGAATAAATATAAAACATTGCAAGAATAAAATGGTGAAAAAACAGGTGGAAATAATATGAACATAAAGCCAGGTTTTGTGAATGAAGCCTAAATATCTCGACAATAAAGTAGAAACAATAAGAATGAAATCAAACTAATGGAATAAAGTCATAATTTTGAGGCAATAAATAATAACGATAATGATAATAATAAAGTTTGAGAAGAATATTGCAAATAATACGAGAATAAAGTCAAAATAATACAAGAATGTTATAATATGACTTTATAATTTTATTGGTTGAAATCATTCAGAAAACCACGTAACTCCTCAGGAGAAATTAATAATAAAATAATTAAATAATAAATTAAAATTCTCCATCAAACTTTGACTTCCTGGTAAATTTATAACTAACATTTTTCTCACAGTGAATCTTCATTTGTGTTCCAGTTTCACACCGTGACCTCTTTCCTTTCGCTCTTTATGTGACTTTGCGGCGGCGCAGCAGGAAGTTTATCTGTTTGTTTAATTCAGTGCGTTGCGTGGCGTTGCGTTGCGTGGCGTTGCATTGCGTGGCGTGGCGTGGCGTTGCGTGTCCGCCCCTCCCCTCCCTCTGCATTTCCTCCATCCTGCTGCTTCACGTCGCGTCGCGAGTCCAGAGGTTCGGCTGCGACCCGGAGCGTGACGCGTCGAGGTAAGACGGAACATTTTACCGCTTCACAGTCCGACAGAACCGCGCCGGTTCGGTTCTGAACGTTCTCTGGCGGCGTTGGAAACCCAAACAAGTCAGAACTTTACAAATCCGTCAGTCTGATCAATGAGCTGATCAATCAGAGATCGATCCAGGCTGTGGAGAATCAGCTTCACTCTGTTGTTTTTCTGTTTCTGCTCCTAATCGGATGTAAACGATTAACACCTGCGGACAGGTGCGAACACGCTGCTGCTGCGTTCAAATGCCGTCGGAAACAGTTCAGTCAATCAGATTGGGAGACCTGCGCGCCGTGACTCCCACAGACACTTGATTTAAATGTTTTCAATCTGAAATGACTCAGATTGAAGCAATTATGACTTTAATCTCTACAAAATACTGAACCCTAAACGCAGCTGGGTGAGGAAGTCTGGCTTTCCTCCACAGTAAATAACAGAAATATGATTTTGTAAAGAAAAACAACAAAAGGTGCGTTTGCTAATGACGTCACAGGAGGACGTGATGTTTGAGCGGATCTGCTGGGTTTTGGTGAAGCTTCAGTTATTCTGAAGTTTCTGATTTGATATATTTTACCTGAACTTTGCTCCCATAAATATTTAATCTATTAAATTAGGGACGTCAAACACACTTTGTACCAGAATATTTTGGTGAAACCCATTAAAAATCTGTTAAAACTGTAATAAATCGCTGCAGTAAGTACTTTTTAATATTCAATACATCTTCACATTTTTAAATTTGGCATTATAAAGACAAAAACTGCTTTGAGAGTCAAGAGGGCCGCAGAAGAATCTTTGTCATCCTGGATTTTTTCTGTTTTATTTGCAATATCATGTCTGCTGCATGAACACTGAGCTGTTAGTCATTACACTGTCTTCAGTCAGAGGCTTCTTCGACATCGCTGTGATACTGACTGCTGCTGGAGATGCTTCCAACCATCCACAACAGCTGTCTGAAGAAACTCAGATTATATGAGTTATAACAACTTTCATGACCTTTTAGGATCAATAAAGTCTTTTTTAAATTGAATTTGGAAACAATTTAAACCACTTTGAACTCTTGAGTTCCTGAAATAAGTTGAGGGCAACCGTTGCTGCCGATTGTTGCACAACTGGTTTTCCAGTTCAGAGGGTAATGAAGTTTTCATGTCGAGCGACGTTTGGTTGGACAGTTTTCATTTCCTTCATGAATGAATGAAATCCTGATTTAAAGACTGTGTGACCCTATTATTTACTATGAATGATAATTATTTGCAAATGTTAATATTTCAGCTCTTTTCTGCAGAAGTTTTGCACATTTCAGCCAAATGGCATCAAAAAGGTGAAACTTCCTTCAGAAATGGGAGTAAAAGTCTGTTTGAGACGTTGAAGCAAACGTTTCAGTCATAGGTTCTGGAGACTTTGTTGAAACCAACTCCAGTTAGTCATGAGTAAAGTTTGTTATGCAACAGTAATTTCCGTTTCATGTCTTGGCATCGACCCAAAAAGATTCACAGTTTGGTCAAAACAGTTTAAAAACTTTCCTGTTTGTTTTTTTTTTTTTAAAGAGACGAGTATCCTGGTGAATTAAAGGAGAAACACTTTAAATGTTTCTGGAGTTGAACGTTGTTAGTGTAAAACTGGCTCTTCCTGTTGGAGGCTGCTTTTAAGCAGGATTTTAAAAATGCATTTCCTTTTCCTCCAGCCTTTTTGAGCTGCTACCGGGTCTCTGCCGACCCGAGCGGCTCGTTTATCCTGATTTGTTGCTGTTGTGGTCATGCAGCCATCTCTTTAGCCCAATTCTCATTCACTTCCTCTCAGCAAACATCAATCCTGTAAAATAAACAACTTCTGCTTAGCTAAATTTAAGTCTTAAATATGATTGGCGGCTGCAGCGGTTGCTGCTTATCTGTCCTCATTGTTGAGGAAGTGACTTTCTTTTTTTATCCCGCTGAATAGAAAAAACTGATAGTCGTCTTTACAAACCTAGAAATGACATTTTTCTCTGAGGTAGGAAGTAATAATCGAGTTTCTGTCTTATCAGCGGCGCTGATGGACATTGGAATCGCTTTGAGTTGGAGGCCAACAGGTCGATTCATCACATTCTTTCCTCTGTTGGGATAAAATATGCAGCTTCACCATGTTAAGATAATTCAGATTTAGATCACAGACGTGTGGTTGTGGTGGGAGTTTCTTCTCTCAACACTCTAATATATCGTAATATCATCTGCAAACAATGTAATCTACAATGTGCAAATGCAAAGTTTTAGATGCTGTATGTATTATTATTATAATTATTTAGAGTTTTACAGATATTTTGTCAGATTATATATGTTTATCATGTTCCATTCTTTCCCATATTCATCTGGTTTCTAGTTTCGTCTTTTTTGTGAAGTGCACTAACTTTCTAGTAACGTCTCACCAAGATGTAAGAGATTGTTTTAAGTTAATAATTCCTTAGCATGAAGAACAGGGATTTTTGTTTCAGTAGGTAAAGTCTCATTACATACGGAGTCCCGCAGGGCTCAATACCAGGACCTTTTATTCAGTACACTGCAAAAACATGACATCTTACCAAGTGTTTTGGTGTAATATTTGATTACACAAGACTAAACCAACTTACAGATAAATTTCAGAAAGATATAAAGTTTATTTTAAATCAATAATTCCCTCAAATTGGCATATTATTTCAGTTGTAACAAAACATTTTTCGTCTTTCTAAGTGAATTTATCTCCCAGTGGAACGAACAGTTTTTCATCAATATTAAGTGTTTTTTCTTTTACTTAAAATAAGCTCCTGTGTCTTGGTAAAAGTTACTTATAGGTTAGTTTAGTCTTATTTCAAGTGTAATCAGACATTTAAGCTACAGCCAAATTACTAGGTAAGGTTTTATATTTTTGCAGTGTATCTTTATGCTCAGACTCACTCAGGTTTTTACATGAAATAAGATTATCGGTCAAAACTATGCAGATGATACACAGATTACAATGTCGCTAGGCCTGACGCAATAAATCAATTTATACAAGATCAATTGAAACAAAATCAATAATTTCCATTCGCACGATTTATTGTTTTTCACTTTCTCCCAAGAACTGGATGATAAAAGTCTTCAGTCTGGTGTTTTAACTAAAAATGTCTTTTTTTGAAGGACAGTTTTATTTTCAGATACTTTATAATTCAGTTTACTTATTAGTTTTGGTTGCTTGTTTATTCTGAATATTTCAAATGTCTTTCATTTCCAGTGTTTAATATTCATCAGAATTTAAAGTTTGATCTTTAAGAACGGGTTTTGAAATTATTATTATTCCATTATTACAGTTGAATCAGTTGAAAATGGTCTAAAAACAACAATATTATCGTTTATCGCGATAATTTCTGGGACCATTTATCGTCTAGTACAATTTGCTACCATGACAGGCCAATAAATCAGTAATGTTGACTAATTTCAGTTTGCATTATTTTATAGCCAGTGGAAATTCTGTGAGTGAAACTGGTTCTGTTGGAGTTTAACTGGTTCTGTTGGAGTTTAACTGGTGCTGTTAGATCTGAGTAAATGTGTGAAAAGTGAGTTTAAACTGGGAACCTTTCCTCTTGTTGGGTCTGTGAACGCCTCCTCCTCTACTGGCACTCATGACCTTTGACCCCCAAGGATGAGGTTGAACATTTTCACATCTCTAAGGAGGAAATATGTCACCAGCTGATGGAGACTCATGGGAATCAGTGACCACTTTGGGACATTTCTCAGGGACATTTTGTAGCTTTGAAACCAAAATGGAGGAAGTTGAAGATGGAAAACTGACCAGATTTTAAGGGAACAATAGACTGAAAAATGGCTAATTTTCCAATTCTGGTGCATTTAGAGCAATTTTAGTTCATGTGGATTGGCCTCATTTTGCCCTTTTTTTGAAGGATAAATTAGTTTACAGACTTCTGTCTCCATTATTTGTTGTTGTTATTTTGGATATTTAAAATGTCTTCTAGTTGCAGTGTTAAATGTTTGTTAGAATATAAAGTTAATTGATTTTTTAATAATAAAATCATAAAACTGATATGTTGTATTTCCTCTCAGCCCAGCTCCGTGCCTTCGCAGCGTAGCGCCTCAGACTGACGGACAGATGCTGCAGGTGGAGCCAGAATGAGTGCCGATCCGCTACTGCAGGAGACGCTGATCAAGCGTTCGCAGCAGAAGAAAAGGACGTCGCCGCTGAACTACAAGGAACGAGTGTTTGTCCTCACCAAGACCAGGCTGACGTACTACGAAGGGAAACCAGAGGTCGCTGTTTTTATTAAAAACAACAACATGGTGGCAGCTCAGCTTTACATGTCGCTGTTATTTCTTACTGTCACAGTAAGACTCAAATTAATCGTGTGAGAAATTAAAACGATGGTGTCAAAACAACAATATTATTATTTATTCGCAGTAACTTCTGGGACAATTTATCGTCCTGTAAAATGTATTATGATGACAGGCCTTCATGTTCCTGAACACTCAAAAAACACAAAGTCTTACCAAGAATTTCTGGTCTAGATTTTAGTGCAAATATCTTCCTACACTTAAAAGAAGACGAAACTAACTTAAAAGTATTTTTTCATAAGGAAATGGGACCTTTTGAAGTAAAATAATTCCTTACTATTGATGGAAAAGTATGATTTCTTGTTGAAAAGTTACTTTTAAGTTAGTTTGTCTTTTAAGTGTAAGAAAATATTGAAGTAGAAATCAGATGCATTTACTTGATAGGTTTTTGTGTTATTTTCAGTGTATCTACAGTGTTTCTCATGAAGCAAATACACTTCAAAATGTTGGCCAATGCTTAATTTATTGCTGGGTTTTTAGTCTTGATTTAAAGACACTCAGGGTTTCAGCTGTTTTGCAGTTTTCTGGAAGTTTGTTCCACATTTGTGGTTTGTTAACACAGATTTGTGAAGCTGATTCTCCAGATTTGGTTCTGGTTCTGGGGATGCAGAGCAGAACCAGAACCAGGTCTGGAAGGTCCGGAAGGCGATAGAAGACTGATTTTGTAATCGTCTTTATGTGATTCTGAATGTTCAGCTTCAAGTTTGATATTATTTTAAGCTTAAATCGATGCAGAAATCATTCATGTAGATCTAAACATTTTATTTTACAGTACATCAGTGACAGTTCGGTTTGAGAGAAATCCAGTTTTACGCCCACGTGTCTCTACAGTGAGGCAGATAACCAAATGAAAAACTCTTCTAGAGGAAATGACAGTTTTAGGTTTTTTTAAGTATCAACATCATCAAGTTAAAAAAAAGAGAGAAATGAAACGAGCGTTGGCTCATTACTCATCTGATAAACTCAGCTCAGAAACCAACGTGTCTGTCGGCTGACAGTAACATGTTAGTGTGAAGAAACAAAAAAAGCATTTCTGACACATTTTTTCCGTCAACAGAAGAAGTTCAAGAGGGGCTCGGTGGAGCTGAGCCGCATCAGATGTGTGGAAATCGTGAAGAATGGGGGTGGGATCATCCCCTGCCAGAACAAATACCCGTTCCAGGTAAAACACAAACACGCAGCACGGCTGCGTTCTGCTAAAACACCATGAAAACTCGCGATCTGCACCAAGATAACAATCAGAGAAAACCTGCTGCTGGCAGAGCCCAGCTGCAGCTGCTTTAACCTGCAGATCAGCGTTTCGGCTCAATGAAGCTGCAGTCACTCCCACACGTTTCTCACCTACAAACGTCCTCTTTCCACCTTCACAGCTTCCTGGTCAGACCAGCTGACCGTAAACAAACTCTGTTAACGGGATTTATTATTTCACATTTTATTTTCCCAGGATTTTTATCTCATTACTGAATCACATTAATCTGCTTTCTTTCCTCAGTTCCTCCATTCCATGAAAGAAAGAGACTTTTAAAGTCTAAACTGGTTTTAGAAGTATTTATTTTAAATTGGCTACAATATAATAATTCAAACATGTCTTTCCAACATCAACCACTTTGTTTGTTTAAAGTATTGCATGTTGAGTTTATTGCTGAGGAGGAACAAGAATATTTTCAGGCCTTTTTTCGTTCAAACCTCGAAGATTTGAACCAAACGTTTGGACAGTTTTATTTATATTTACCACATCTTATCAAATCTTCCTGAATGTTTCTGTGTCTGTGTCCAGGTTGTGTACGATACCAACACGCTGTATGTTTTCGCTCCCACTCAGAAGAGCAGAAGTCAGTGGGTCCTGATGCTCAAAAATGGTGGGTCAAATAAAAACAAGAACCAGTCAAACTGAACGTTTAGCAGATGAGAAAAACCAAGATGGTTTAAAACCACTGAAGGACGCCGGGGGTTAAAGGTTCCCTGGAAAAGTCTGGAAGTTCATTCAAGTGTTTTCCAGGTTTGGACAAAGAAAGAAAATTCTCTCTGTCATCCATCAGTTTATTTCCCATCTGCCATCATCAGCAGTTTTGTATTACTGGATTTTTCTGCAGAATTTAACTCCAAATTATTGATTAAAAATTAAAGTTTTCATGGATTTTTTTTTTTCTGTAGATTTTATTTCAGATATTTGATCAATTAAGTCATCTGCCAGGCTGTTGGAAATCAGAAATGGGTTTAAAGGGGAATTTTTATGCGAAATTCAGATTTTTGTTCCCTTTTTGTGTTTCCACTTTGGTCTCTTCTGCTTCTAAAAACACAGGAAAATCACCCAGCTGATTTTTGTTGTTTTTTTAGCAGTAAGTTAATTATTTTATGTCACTTATTTATATTTAAAATACATCACATTTATGTATATGTATATTTTTTAAAAAGTACAAAATCTTGCCAAGTACTTTTGGGTGTTAGGAAGCATAATGTTTAACCTTTAACCTCCCTGCTGTTGGGCAGTAATGGCCAACAGCCGATGTTCTGCAGCTTCTGGACCGGATGAGGTTCAGTTTACCTCCATAATGTTTTTGTTTGATCTCGTTCTGATGATCGTGGCATTGAGAGCGGATCTCTGATGTTACGCTGAAACGTTTTCGCACTTCGAACCGCACTGTGAGGCTGGTTTCTCTGCAGCCCCCTCTGTTTCCACTGCTCTGTCGTTTTTCTTTCTTTTTAGCTCAAAGCTCTAGCTTGGCAGGAAGTGGACTCTCTGACTGCAGACTGATCTGGTTTGATTTTTAAACACAAATCTGCTGCAGTCGGTCACTTTATACGTTTTGATATCGAACACGAAGCATAAAACTAAATTTATACCGACTTAATTTGTTCACATAAAGGCAAAAAATGATTCATTCAGCAGAAAAATCCCATTATTCTTAATTTCTCCTTCAGATGGTCTTGTTGTTCTGTTTGCTGCTTCCAGAGATCCAACACAACCCAGTCGTGCTGCTGAAGTTTCACCCCCAGTTCTGGCTGGAGGGCCTGTGGCTCTGCTGCCGCCAGGCAGACAAACAGGCGCCAGGCTGCGAGGAGTACAACCTGCAAGGAGACAGTAAGACCCGCCGCACGGCTTCCTGTTCAGTGTGACGCAGCGCCATCCATCAGCCAACTCATTTAGTCAACTATGGTGCAACTAGATGCACATTTAGAGAAAGTTGAGTGGAAGGAAAATGTTATATTTATATAAAGGTAACGTGTTTAAAGCTTCTTGAAACCATTCAGCTTGAGGTCAAAGGTCACAGTGATCCAGCCAGTAAAGACGAAACAGAAACGTTGAAACTTTCTGCCTCACTGACGGTTTCTATTCCTCTTCTTCTAGTTTCCAGAAAACCTTTGCCTCCGATTCCTGGACAGGGAAACACGGTGAGTAAACAAAACGAGCAGCAGCAGCCGATGAATCAGGAGCAGCAGAGACGCTGACGCAAACACTCCGTCCTGCTGTCCGCAGCGCCGGCCCCGTCCGCCTCCCGTCCCGCAGGACGAAGACGAGGATGACGAGGAGGAGGTGGTGGTGGCTCTCTACGACTTCCCAGGGATGGAGCCGCACGACCTGAAGCTGGTCCGCGGCAGAGAGTACATCATCCTGGAGAAATGTGACGTCAACTGGTTCAGGGCGCGCAACGAGTACGGGTGAGAGGTCACACAGAGGTCACCGAAAACCTATTAACTGTCCGCCATTTTGGCATTTAGAGCGAAAGTCATCAGCAATAAAGGGTCACAGTTTTCCAATCAAGACAAAACTAACCAGAAACTTTTCAGCAAGGTATAGAAAGCTTGTTCTAAATCAATAATTCATTAATATTGATTAAAAGCAAGTTTCACTGGCAGATTATTTCACTTATGATAAAATATTTTTCATCAATACTAAGGAATTATTTATCTAAAACAAACTCCCTTATCTTGCTGAAAAGTTACTTATGAAATGAGTTTTATCTCATTTCATATTTGCACTAGAAATTAGAGCAAAAATATTTGGCAAGGTTTTATGTTTGTACAGTGTATTGTCTCGATATAAAGAGCTGGACGCTCTTTGTGGTTAAATTAACCAAATTTCCAGTTAAAAAATTACACTTTGTGCAGAATAAAGTAGATTTTTTCCCACTTTTTAAAGCAGATTTTTGGGGTTTGTTCCTCAGGGAGGAAGGCTACATCCCCAGTAACTACGTGTCGGAGAAAACGTCTGGGAACCTGGTGCAGTTCTCGTAAGTGGCTCAAATGGTTCCTGGTTCGAAGTTGAAACCTGCTGCAGCTTTCATCAGTCATTAACTTTCTTAACTCGCATGATCATAAATTTAGTGAAAAAAATATTTTCTTTATTTAATGAATGTAAAACTTTAATGACTGTTGCTGCTTAAACTGAAACTTACTTTTATTCCCAGCTGGTGTGGAAGGAACAGCAGGACTGCCAGTAGTTTTTGCACGTGTGGTTTTTGTTCAAATTTATTATTTATTAACATTAAACATTTTTCTTAAATTTTTGGTGTGAATTTATTTCATTAACTAGAACAAACAGATGCTATAAAAACAATATTTTGTTTCTGCAAGCAACTTTCCCCCAATCTGTAAAGTTTTAGGTTTGAAGAGAAAAATAACTGACAAAAACAAGGTTTGCAATAACTTTGTTTGCAAATAGTATTATTAGTATTGTTAAAGAATTATTGTGCTTTAAATGTGCTACTTTTACTGTAAATATAAATATTTGACTACAAGTATGAACCTAAACATTCCTCACCTGCATAAAGAAAGTTGTTTTTGTTTCACAAGAACTTATCACTTATTTTGAATTTGTCATGCATTTTTCTAAAAATAAAAGTCACATTTAGGTTGACATTTATTACAAAATATAAGGTGATCTCTCAGATTAAGTGTTGGAAGTGATAAAAGTCTCATAATGTTTGTTTCAGGTGGTACAGTAAAGGAGTAAACAGGAACATGGCTGAGGAGCTGCTGAGGAAGGAGGTCAGTGTTTATTATTGTTTATTTTCTGCTTCTTTACTTTTAATATTTTATAAAACGTAAACCTTCGTAATCTGACTGATTCAAACGCAGAAGCTTTGATTTAAATGATTTTAAAATGACCAATATTTTTGGTTTGTTTGTGCTTGTCGCCCCCTGCAGGACAAAGAAGGAGCCTTCATTGTGAGAGACTCCAGCCTCCCGTCGACATACACAGTCTCTCTTTACACCAAAGCAGGACCTGGGTAATAATCCCCGTCAGCCTTAATTCTACTTGGTTTCTGCTGGTTTTGTCTGTTTTAGACTCTTAACAAAACTTCTGCTGGTTACGATGATTAATATTTAGCTGTTTAGATGTTTTTAAACCCCTGATTTGACCGGATTTAGGCCACTTTTTAAATTACAATTAAACTTGTTAAACCAAACCTCAGTCGTATTGAGAATTAATTTGAAGTTTTGTCTCAACCAGTTTAAGATTTGAACCATTTTTCTTTACAACGTAGCCAAAGTTTAATTATATTGGACAAAAAACATCTGTGAACAACAATGTCTACCTCAGACTGAGGTTTGGACTAGGCCGTTGTAACACATAGTAATAGATATGCAGTGAGTTTTGCTTACAGACCAAACGGTCCGGCTTCAGTTCAACATGGATTTGTTTCTATTTCTCCCTCTGATCTGCTGTTTCGTTGTGTTTTGTAGGGAAGGAGGTCCAATGATTAAACATTATCACATTAAAGAGACGCAGTGCACCCCCAAAATGTTTTACCTGGCTGAGAAACACATGTTCAGCTCCATCCCTGAACTCATCGAGTACCACAGCCACAACGGAGCCGGTAACAAAAAGCCCAGCAGAATGGAGCTTAGCCGATGCTAACCTGTGTTATTGCTATGTAAACCCGTGCTATGCTAACCAATACTAAACACAAACATTACAGCTCAGCTTTATGTTTAATTATTTTCTTTTTAGCTGTTTATTCAAACTCAAAGTTTTAACACAGTTTGGCGTGAGATACAGAGAGGACTTAATTCTTAAAAGGGCAGTATCATGTAAAATTGACTGGTTTTTAGCTTTACATCATATTATAACATTATTCCCTTGATTCTTTCATGACTGCTTGAGAAATCCTTTAATCTCTATGGCAACAATCAGCTGTGCAAAACGCCTGTGTGGACATAGCACCGCCTTCAAGGCTGAAGCTCCTCCTCTCTGGCGGGAGTTTCAAAGTGTCCTAGATTCAACTCGGCTCCTTCAGACTAGCCAGCAGCAATTAGCAAACACCTGGTGGAAATGAGCATCTGCTGAGCTCATTACAGGAGTTTCTCCTCAGTGAAACGCTGGTAAAAACGTTACGGTGGAGCCATGCTGGGATGACTTCCTGGAGGCGGAGTTTTAGACAGAGCAGGAGCTTCTTAAAGAAACAGAGGCCCAATTTAAAGATGTTAAATTACAGCCACATTTATTGAAGTTATATTTTATACATGTAGCATTTTTATAGAAACTAAAGATAATATAGTTGAGTGTACTATAAAATACTCATTATTGCCTCTTTAAATATTTGAATAGCAGATAATTTATGTGTGAATTTGTTCTTCTTCAGGTCTTGCAGCCAGGCTCAGATATCCTGTAGGAAAGCAGGACAAGTCAGGTCCGTCGACGGCAGGCTTCAGCTACGGTGAGTAACAGAACCAGATTATCTTTAATCTTTCTGAAGCGCTGAAGACCTTTATTTCAGACTTTAGTTGACGTATTTTACAGTATTTTTAACCCTGCATCTGTTGTATCTGCAGAGATGTGGGAGATCAACCCGAGCGAGTTGACCTTCATGAAGGAGCTGGGCAGCGGTCAGTACGGCCAGGTGCGGCTCGGCATGTGGAGGTCTCAGCACAAGGTGGCCATTAAGGCCATCAAGGAGGGCGCCATGTACGAGGAGGACTTCATCGAAGAGGCCAAACTCATGATGTAAGAAAACGACCAAAACTAGAATTATTAGAGTGGCAAACAAACGGGAGTTCAATTAGCGCATTCTACAGAGGGTTAATGTGAATGAACCCAGAAGCCTGGATTTCCTCATGACGGTCCGCTCATTCTCTTGCTGTCTCTCCAGGAAGTTGTCCCATCCCAAGCTGGTGCAGCTGTACGGCGTCTGCAGCCAGCAGAGGCCCATCTACATCGTCACAGAGTTCATGCAGCAGGGCTGCCTGGTGAACTACCTGAGGCAGCGGCGCGGCAGCTTCAGCCCCGGGTCGCTGCTCGATATGTGCCTGGACGTCTGCGAGGGCATGGAGTACCTGGAGGAAAACAGCTTCATCCACAGAGACCTGGTACGTCTCTTCACCGGTTCTGACTGGGGCTTTGCAACCTCTGCTGCTGTTTCATTTATGAGCCGTTTGTCTTGTGAAGGCGGCCAGGAACTGCCTGATGAACGACGCTATGGTGGTGAAGGTTTCTGACTTCGGCATGGCCAGGTAAAACTCTATATTCTGATTATTTTCATATCACTCACACAAATCTGCAGTCATTAAACGCTCCTCTTGCAGGTACGTCTTGGACAACCAGTACACCAGCACCAAAGGTGCCAAGTTTCCTGTGAAGTGGTCTCCGCCTGAGGTCTTTAACTACTGCAAGTTCAGCAGCAAGTCGGACGTCTGGTCATTTGGTGAGAACGTTTAAACCGCATAGCAACACATTTACACATCAACACCCGGACAGAGCCGAGAATCTCACTCTTAAGTAAGTCAGCGTTAATTGTGATAAAACAACAAGTAAATATTAGAGGAAGTTAATGCTAAAGATAGCAGAAACTAACACTTAGGCTAACAGGAGCTAATGAGAAAGTTAGCAGAAGCTAATGCTAAAGCGAGTATAAGCTAGACTAGCAGAGACTAAAGCTAAAGTGCTAACTTAAATTTAAATTATATGCACTGTCTATCCCCAATTTAAATGTGAAATTATAATGTACATGTTCTATTTTACCCTTAGATATTTTATTTGTATATTTTTCTCTGCTGTCTGTTTTATTTTGTTCTTGTATGTTTGTAGTTTTAAATGGGGAGAAAAAAGAGAACATGAGAGGAAACGGAACTGCTGCATCCCCCATTTCAAAATAAGAGCATGAATATAAACTTGGAACTTCCTGAAGGATTTTTAACAGTTGAGAACAAAAATGTCAACACAGATATTGAACTTCATCCAGCTGAAAGTTTACAAAATAATTATCTAAAGAAATTAAAATGCGTTCAGAGTTTTCAAAGTTAGCAAAAGTGCTAAATGAAAATTTAGCTCTGCTATTAGCATATTAGCGTTGGTGTTACAAAACCTGGAAAAACACAACAATACAACAAGAGTGTTGGGTTGAGTTCTGATCGTTATTTGAAAACTGATTTTGTTTTTTTTGTCTCTTCGTTTTCTGATGTTTAAACTTCTCTGAGTTGAAAACATTTCAGGGTGTATTTGAAGACTTTAACATGCTTGTGTTTGTGTGTCCAGGTGTGCTGATGTGGGAGGTGTTCACAGAGGGCCAAATGCCGTTCGACCAAAGACTCAATCACGAAGTGGTTGCCATGGTAACCAACGGCCACCGGCTGTTCCGGCCCAAAATGGCCCCGCCCGCCCTGTACGACATCATGCAGCTCTGTTGGAACAACGTAAGTGGAAGGAAAAAGAGAAAAACGCGCGGATATCTGCTTCCTCAGCCTTTTTCTGTAATATTTTACTGCTTCACTGATTCACAGAGCAAACAGCACAGATTTTTCACTTGCCGCATTCCTTTGGAGAAAATTTTAACGTGGAGTTAACAGAAACATATGTATTCAAGCAAATAACCAGATATATTTTTAGTTTAAAAAATAATCTAAAAAGAAATTCTGACTGTTGTCAATAAGAGGATTACATGATGACAGATGTGGGATGAGTTTTTATGTTTTATCTGCTTTTTTATTGAATATACTTTTCACAATATGTCTAACATTGCTGTCTGTAAATGGTATTAATTGCATAATTTTTATGGTTTAATGGACCACAGATGGAAAATTATCACTAATATTTTTGTGTGTTTAATAAAAGGTTTTATTAACTGAGCTGGTTATTCATTATTGAATGTGTAGCGCCATCTGTTGGACTGTTCTGTTATTTCAATTCTTAACTTTGAATTGAAAAGGAAAGAAGAGATTTATTTTATGTTTGTAGATAAAGGGATTTTTTTTTTTAGCCAGAACAGAAATGTGTTTATTTCCTTTACAACGTTCCTGTTTCTGTTTTATAAAACTAGCCATGTAAGAAATTATTGTTCAAACTTCCACCAACGTTAACTGGACTGTAAATATTTCATACTAAAATAATCTACATTTTCTGAAAGTTAACAGGTAACTTTAAGTTCAAGTGTACTGAGATATTTGCACTATAATCTAGATGAAAAATACTTGGGAAAGTTTTGGGCCTTGCTCCATTTAGCATTTGTTCCACAGAACAACACAGTTACTTTACTGTTGTATAAAATGACTCTATGAGTTGGAAAATGCACACCGGCCCTTTAAGAGTTCCAGATTCTGCTCTGTTTTTCTAGAGGACGTTTCTGAAGTTTTACTTTTCTCTCTGCAGAGGCCGGACGAGCGTCCGTCTTTCTCTCAGCTTTGCCTGATGCTCTCAGACGTTTTGGAGGATGACGGTACTTTTTCATCCTGAGCATCCAGGCTCCTCCTCGTCCTGGCTGACGACGCTCCCTGCTGTCGTAACCTTTCTAAAGGCTTTGTGGTGTTTATATTTGTATTTTAAAACCACAAACGGAAGGATAGCATCCTGCACGTTTTAACGCGATGAAACGTCGAGGCGCGCAGAGGAACCGAACACATCTGCTATCAGCTGCTCCGTCTCTGCTGAACCCGATTCAGGACGGCGAGCTGGAACCGAGCGACGCTCACTGACCGCGGAGGCTTCGCCAGGCGTTTCAACATGTTGGGTGGAAATAAATGGCTTCCCTTCTTCTACTTGTTGGAGTTCTTACTGAAAGTAAAGAAACTCACAAGTCGAGGTGTGGTTTAACCGCAGCACAGACTGATTTTTATATAAAACCATCACTTAAGTGAAACCTAACACAAAAATCACAAACTAATTTTTACATTCTTAACTAAATGAACTTTGTGGCCTGCCACAAGCTTAAACTCCAGTTTTTTGACATTTTTGGGGGGAAAAAAAAAGTTAAACCTTTTAAACTTTTTTAAAAGCAACATTGTTGCTAATCACACATTGTTTCAACATATTGTGGTTTGTAACATGTTTATAACACTGTTTTTACCACAGTGTTATAAACATTATACTAATGACAACAAGTTATAAAGCATCAATATGTTGCTTTACATTGTTGCTTGATAACATATTTTTAATATAGTTACCACATTGTTTATAACAGGTTATACTGCAACAATATTGCTGTTAACATTGTTTTACAATAACCGTATGTTGCTGTTAAAATGTTGTTTTGTAATATATTGTTTATAACAATGCTTTGTAACAACATGCTGCTTATAACAATAGATTGTTGCTATACAGCAGAATATTAAAAAAACAATATGTAAAAAAACAAATTTAACTTTTTAGACTTTTGTTAAAGTGACATGTTGCTTATCACAAGTTGTTTCAAAATATTGTTTATAACATGCTGTATATATAAAGCAAATGTGTTGCGGATAACACGTTATTGTTGTCAACAATATGTAGTTGCAAAGCAACATAATGTTGTTATAAAGAGCCGATTCCACAGTCGGTGATGCTTTGGGTCTCCATGTCATCTGCTGTTCATGCAAAAGAGCCCAAACCAGTGCAGTTACTGGTCTACTTACACTGAATGTAAAATAATGGTTTCTATTATCCTTGGGCCATAAAACCTCAAAACGAACACATATATATATTATGGTACGAGTTTCAACTTTATGAATGTATTTAACTGAAATAAATAATTTTTTAACAGACTCCCAAAGCTTTTCAGTGGGTTTGTTTATCATCGTTGCCATGGTAACAGCGCCAGGTCGACCTCAGACATGGGTTAAATCCACAGACTGATGAACACGTCAGTTCCCAGAAACGGCATATAAATACAAACTTCGCATTTTCTCCTCTGCAGACTCATTTGTGACATTTCTTTGACATTTGAACCAGCATCGTTTCACCAGACTGTCGGGGGAAATTAAACACAGACATGCAGCAGCTTTCAGAGAAAACCAGTTAAAGTTAGTTTCCTTGAAGCTGTTTTGTCAAACATCCGACCGCACATTCTGTCATGAGAGTCAGCCACAAGTTCCTGTCAAGTTTGAGGAAGTCAGATTCATCTCTTCATTAAAGGAAACAAACACATCGTGACGCTTTCTCATTGAAACGGTGAGTTCTGTTTTATCAACTAAATGCTAAACATGGTGAATTTGATCAGATAATACAAATTTACTTACAACTTTTTATTTGGGTCAAGTTCAATATTTCAATTCCAGATTTTCAGTTTGTAGTTTTAATTAATTTGTCATTCTAACATACTTTTGGAAACTAAGCAAAATAGTCCAGCGTCGTTTGTCATTTCTGTTCCTTGGGGATAAAGAATACTGCAAAACATAAAATTCAAGTATTTTCGTCTAGTCGATTGTAGTAATATTGTAGTTATTTGAAATGTAACTTGCAAGTAACTGATAATCTCTCTGCTGCAAAGTTACTTGTAAGTTAATTCACTTGAAATAAGACGAAACTAAGATATTATCACCAGAGACGAGACCAAAAGTACTTGGTCAGTTTTGTTTGGTCGGTGAATTCGGGGTTGACTCTCTTGAACTGCCTCCGTTCTTCAGTTCGAGTTTCGTGATGTAGGGTTAGGGTTCGGGTGAGGAAGCATCATCGGTAACAACATTCAGGAAGGCAGGTTTGTTTGTGTCACATTTCAGCAACGAGGCAATTCATTCCAATTCATCCTGGTTATCAACAGAGAATTGAGCTCAATTTATTATTCAAATTATTTAAAAAACTTTTCTCTACTAAAACCCAGCAGACTGTGAATCCTCAGAATAAATGATCAGCGTTGCTAACTGGTCTTATGCAACTCTAATGCAACTAACCAACAATGTTAGCTGTTTATGATGTTTGACTGTTCAGAACAGATCTATATCGACCCACTTTTGTCTCCTCTGATCGAAGGACATGACGTCTCAGCAGGTTTGGTGTTTCCTGCCAACTGCAGCACTTCTCTTCCTCCTGTCTGCACAAGCATTTGCTGAAGTGATGAAGTCAGTATCAGACTGTGACCTCTTCCTTCTTGGCCAAACACCACCGCACATTCCAGGCATCCTGGAGGGCGGGGCGATCCTCAATCAGAACCGGTACAAGGTCATTTGCCAGACCTACAGGAATCAAAGGAAATTTTTCACGCTTTACGATGTGCACAACCGGATTCCGGTGTTTTCCGCTTTCAAGTTCACTGGAGAAGTTTCCAGAAAGAGACCCAAGAGCGTTTGGAAGATCGAACCGCAGGTAGGCTTGTTTTCACACCTGAGAGTCCGGTAGACTCGATTGAATTTGGGACCAAATTACAACATTTGTTATATTTTCAGATGGTGTGGTTGGCTTTCACAATGCACTGAGTCAAACCAACCAAACCCTTTGAAAAACCTGTTCCCTTCCCCACCTGTGGGGGCATTATACCAAGAACCACTGAAGGGAAAACAACACAAAAACCTCTGAAGAAGACACTGAGCACGAAATGGAAACAAAAATGGAGTAGTGTGATATTTTAGCAGTTGTAGTTTTTCAGTTTTGTCATTGGCAAAAGACCACAATCCATTTCTTACACTAGACTAGCGTGTTTGTTTTGGTTGTATTTATCCCGAATGTGCAGCGCTACAGTCCACTTCCTGCTTTTGGAGTGGTTTCCGGTCCACTTAGCACTCACATATGCAAACCGCACCAGAGTTTGCTTTTTTGGTCAAACTATGCATTCACACAACCGCAAACAAACCGGACTCTCTAGACCAGAGCAGCTCAAGTAAAGTCCTTGAAAGCTTCCATCCTGCAACTTTCAGATGCTTCCCTGCTCCAACACACCTGAATCAAATGAATCGTCAGCAGGTCGGTTCAGAGTTGATCCTGGTCTGTTGGATAAGGACGCATCTAAAGGTTGCATGACGGTAGCTCTCGAGGACTGGACTTGAGTACCCTTGCCTCCATGTCTCAACTACTCTTTTCACAGCTGGAGAATCCAAATGGAGACAAGAGGATGATCCCCGGAGATACGAACAGAACCTACAACTACCAGGCCGGCACTGTGGATTACAGATCCAACAGAACATTTGACCGGGGCCACATATTTCCTAGTTCCTACGCCTCAACCAAAGCGGACAAACGGTCGACTTTCACCCTGACGAACGTTGTTCCCCAAGCGGAGTCCTTCAACAAGGGCAGCTGGAACAAAATGGAGAGGTGTGTAAACGTCTTTGTTTGTCTCAGGTCCAACATGGCCGACTTCACAACAGACTCACTCAGGTTCACTGCATACAGTAAAATAAAGTACAATAAATAACCCGAAACAAACTACAGACCAAAAGCTCTGAATGCGCCGCCACAGCAAACCCATAACAATAAATCAATTTTGATAAACTTCACATCAAATAAAATCGTTACGTGTCCAACATTCAGAGACTATTACACAGTGGATAATAGAGACATTACTTTGTATCAAAGATTAAAACATCCCTAACAAGAGAAAATCAAGTCCAAAACCCATGTATATTATTAAATTAATTTAAAATATATGCTAAAATGCAACATAACACAGAGCTGATCCCAATACACACCACAGTTAGATGGAAACAGAAAAAAGGGGAGGAGCTGCCCGTTACTGGTTGCTATAGTTACCACCAACTGTCAACAGCCACATGACTTCTACCAATGAATGTCAAGAGAATCAATGTCAAAATTTAGCTGAACATCAATAACATTGTTGAAATGAAACCCTGTTCCAGGTGCACCAAATGCGTCATGGAGAAGTACTGCGTCAACAGCGGCGGCGGTACCGAGGGCTTTGTGGTGACCGGGGCCATTCCCAGCTCCAACAGCACCCTCAACAACAGGGTCAATGTTCCCGCTGCGCTCTGGTCGGCGTTCTGCTGCTACAGCGCCGTGGCCGAGGCGTGGATAGCGAGCGGGCACTGGGGCCACAACGTTCAGGACGAGTCCAAACACAAATATCTGAAGACGGAGGCTCTGGAAGACCTCCAACACCGGCTGCAGAGGTCCAACTCTGAGTTTGTAATATTCCCTGGATCAAAATGTCCTCTGACAACAACTGCAACAGAGTTTTACCCAGAAACAAAAAACTGCCTCTGCCCACTGACCATCCCAGGCCCTTGATCTGTCTCTGGTTCCGCTGCATTTCCACCTTCTCGCCATGCGCTCTTCTTCTCTTTCTTTTTATTCTCATATCATCACTGCATATTCTGATATTCAAGACAAACAGACTGAACTGGGACAGTGAAAATCAGTACATAATCATTGGGAACCTTTCTTTAATCTTTCTACATTTTCCAGTCTGTGTTGCAATCGCTTTCCTTTTCCAGTAGATGGCGCCACCTTAAGATAAAATCGGTTGCAATCCCCTTAGGAATGTATAAATGCATCTTTATTTGTGTTAAACTGTTCAACAATACCATATGGAATGTGATTTGTAAGGTTAGACAGTTAAAAAATTAGCAACAATAATCTGGATTATTTGGTCCAGCTTAAAAATGGAGATTCACGAGGACGTGAGATACAAGAAGAAGGTGGATTTGCAACAAGAAGGAAGCATTTGCAGCACAAATCCAGGTGGAAAACGAGAAAAGAAATGCCCTTCGCTCAAAGTCTGAAGACGCAGGAAGTCGCAAAGTTTTAGTGAGGAACGACAACTCCTTGATATGTTTCATAAAATGTGAAAAAGTTGTTTCCAGAAAGAAACAAGACGTGGAAATGTTTCAACAGCAGGTCAGACCTGAGAACGTCGCTAATTTACAAATAACAACTGAGAATCTGCAGCTGAGAGCTGAGAAGGAAGATCTCTTTAAAAAAAAAACAGAATCTAAGTGAACTAGAACAGACGTCACCGGAAGTCAAAGATTTACTGATGCGCTTTATCGCCCCCTACTGTGAAGGCAAGCTTTGAAAGCTTAAATTTCCAAAACTTTTGGGAAAATATTCTTTTATAAGTAAACACGTCAGCAGAACTCTGGCAATTCAACAAGAACAAACCCCCCCCAAAAAACTATTTAACACCAAGATAAGGCTTCTGATATAAAAACCTTAATTATACAAAAGCATAGTATTCTGTGAGAAGGATGAAATCATAGAACATGTTAGAATGTTACAGATATGAAGTACAGAGAAGATTATCAAGAGAGAGTTTGGAAATTAAAGAAAAGGAAAGTGAATACACTGAAAAAATGCTTAATATTTAGCTTTGTCTATGTTTGATTTTTGTGTGAAATACATATTCCAAAATATTCTAATATTCTAATCTTGAACGTTGTATACTGACAACATTGATACCCATTTATACAGACTTGTATTTTTATTAGACAACAACAGATATTTTAATACTTTAATTTCTCTTAATTGTGACGATTTTCTGCTAACAGTTAATGAAAAAACAAAATTTAAGACTTAGATATCACGTCAGATCGATAAACTATTTTGAAAACAGAAATGTGGGATTATTCGCGTAATCATGAATGACACTCTGTACCGGTAGGTGGCGGTAAGGCGCCTGTAGTTGTTTGCCAACCGCGAACCGCCATGAAAAGACAAGAAGAAGAACCAAAGACAACAAAGATGGCGGCTGCACGTTCGACTTTTGTTTGGACTGATGAAGAGGTGGAACTTTTACTTCGTGTTACTTTAGAGTATAAGTATTCAATGTACCAGGAGGACATTGATTGGGAGTCCTGCCCGACAAAGTATGCAGATATCCACGAAGCCTTCGTGGGGCGGTATCCAGCCGGAAGAACGGTGGAGTTCCCCCACAGCACCGAGGCGACCTCCAGGCACCAGCTGACCTGCAAGCTCAAAGCGATCCGCTGGAAATACCGGCAGGCTGTGGGCTCCGGCCGGCCGAACAGACACGGCCGTGTGGTGCTGCTTTACTTTGAGCTTTGCAAACAGATCTGGGATGAATCACCGGACACGGAGGCAGCAGAATCTGGGGTAGAGACCGGAGAGGTGGAGGGCAGCTTCAGGAGTTTATCGGCCGCAGAGACTCCACGTGCTGCTCTGTTCGACCCCGTGGGGGATGAAGTGTCTCTGAGCGATGAAAACCTCGGTTCCGAGGTGAATACAAGACGGGACATCCTCCAGGTGGGTGATCACATCCTCTGCAGGGCAGTGCGAGTCGAGAACGTTTTAAATTGGTTAAAACTGATGGTCAGTGGTGTCCAAAGTGCGGCCCGCGAGCCATTTGTGGCACTTAGACTGATTTTTTTTGTCTCCCTCAACAACAACAGTTTAAAGTCTTTTATTTTTAATCAGGGGGAAATTCTTACTGACATAATAGAAAATAGACCTTTGCAAAGTCCTTGACAGTGTTGCAATTAACATTAATATAAAATGTTAATTACAGCACAAAATGTTTGTATTTTTACCCCCAAACGTCACTGAAACGCTGACTTTGCTGCCCCCACATCAGCTTTTATTTAGTTTATCAAATAATAAATTAATATTTATTGATGAATTTATTTATTTGTTCAACTTAGCGTGAAATAATTTGAAACAAATGTGCAAAATCATTTTTAAGTTTTGGATCTACAATGAATAACATTGTTACAATCAACTAACAAATAAATCAGGATAATTTATAAAAACATTCTAAAAGTTCATGTTTCTTTGGATATTTTGTAGCATGATCATCTGTCATCTTCAGCAGCATCTCATTCCAAACGTAATTGGACATTAATTTGGTAAAATATCAATGAGTTTGGTCAAACAAGCAACTAGTTTAAGTATTATTTCAAGGACATAAAACTTTGGAGAGCCCTGTCCCCTTCTTGCCCCCCATGTGGGTCCGCCCATACATAGATTTGTCATGTGATGTTTTGTTTCTCACTTAAAGGCGACGCGCGCTGGCCACCGGAGAGACCAGCTGAAAAGGAAGGTGCTCTCTGATCCGGCCGTGCAGGAAGACCTCCAGATTAAAAGACGCATGTTGCAGTTGCTTGAGGAATCCGAGAAGAACAACAAAACTAAACTGAACAACCTTTCAGTGCAGATGGAAAAGTTGTTAGACTCCATTGATAAAGGGATGACTTTACTAAGAACACTCATGTGTCAGTCACAGAACAACAGTTCATGTTCTGATGGAAGCAGCAGCATAAATACAAATGTTCACATTCCTTCATCTGGACTCCAGACTGAAATCCAAGCTGCTGCAGCTGATCACCGCTATGCTAGACATGAAGAGGTGGACTGTGATGTCTGCACTGGGAGGAAACTGAAAGCTGTCAAGTCCTGTGTAGTTTGTTTGATGAGTTACTGTTTGAAACATCTCCAACCTCACTGTGATGCTGATATATTAAAGGTTCACAAGCTGGTGAATCCTTCTAGGAAGCGACAACAAATCCATCAGAGAATCCAGGACCAAGAGAAAGATGTGAAGCTGCTTCAGCAGGAGGTGGAGGCCATCAATGTCTCTGCTGATAAAGCAGTGGAGGACAGTGAGAAGATCTTCACTGAGCTGATGCGTCTCCTCCAGGAAAGAAGCTCTGAGGTGAAGCAGCAGATCAGATCCCAGCAGGAAACTGAAGTGAGTCGAGTCAAAGATGATCAGGAGAAGCTGCAGCAGGAGATCACTGAGCTGAAGAGGAAAGACGCTGAGCTGGAGCAGCTCTCATACACAGAGGATCACAACCAGTTTCTCCTCAACTACCCCTCACTGCCAGCACTCAGTGAGTCTACAGGCTCATCCAGCATCAACATCCGTCCTCTGAGACACTTTGAGGACGTGACAGCAGCTGTGGCAGAGCTCAGAGACAAACTACAGGACATCCTGACAGACTCATTGACAAACATCGAATTGAGAGTCACTGAAGAACCAAAGACAAGAGCTGAATTCTTAAAATATTCACAGGAAATCACTCTGGACCCAAACATAGAAAACAGAGATCTGTTATTATCTGATGGGAACAGAAAAACAGTAATAAAAGAAGATGAGTCTGAACTCCCTGATTATAATGGAATCTGACTGGATGTTGTTTCTGGTTGGTGACGTGATCATAGTTTCCTACCAGAACATCAGCAGAGCAGGACGATCAATGAATGTTTATTTGGATTCGGTTACAGGTCATCATGTTGCCACACATTAAAGGTTTCGTCACATCAAAGTTAAAACTCCAGTATCATGTCCAGTTTCCTCCGGAGTGGGAGTGTATCTGGATCACACAGCAGGTATTCTGTGTTTCTACAGCGTCTCTGAAATCATGGCTCTGATCCACAGTCGGTACAGTTGGTTTTGTTTCGTTGGATTCTTTGTAGAGTTCATTAATCTAAACATTCAGCAGTGATCAAAGGTCCAGTTGGTTCAAGTGTGTATTTTAGTTTTTAGTTTAGTCTTTATCATTGCTGCAGAGTATTATGATGAATCAGTATTGTGAAAACAGTTTTTTGTTTTTTTTGACGAGATACTGATTAAAATCGATTGTACTTTTCAAAAGGTTGTAATTTTGCTGACCTGAGAGAGAAATGTTCTCTTTGTTGGATTGAATTTACTGAAGCATTTGTGGACACAGCTACTGTATTAAAACAAACTGGAAAAAAGAAGATCAAAGGAGAATAAAGAAATAAAGAATAAACCGTCTAAGCAATTTTTAAGAAAAAGAAACATTTTGTTCAGCAGAGGGAGGGAAACTAATTAGGTTTTGGGTTCATGAATTGGAAAATGACAGCAGGAAATGCAAAATCAGTCACAAAATGTGAAAACATCACAGTAATAAAGAGCTAAAATTGTTGTTGAAATGCATATTTCTATAATTTCCTAGTGACATTAGGAAAACTACCTGACAACATCCAAATCTAAGAAAAAAACCTACTGAATGGAAACTACATCTAACTTTTACATTGTTTGAAATAAGGAGCTTTTAATGTAAAAGGAAAAGACCATTTTTATTACAATTAATTTTGACAATGTTGATTTTTTGGACAAAAGTAAAATAATATCCTGAAAAATTTGTCATAATTCAAATATTAAATCATGTAAAAATTGTTTGGACCTCAAAAATATGGAGCAAATTATTTCTATCTATATTTTAGTCACCTTTTGTCACCATATCAAAGTGGAGTTATATTGACAAAGGAAAGACAGAAATTAGAAAGTGTAAAATACCAGTAAATTAATAAAATCTACAGTATGAAATATTGTTGGAGTTAAAATCATTTAAATAAAAGCAGGAAAGTCACATGAGTGTTTACTTGGATTCAATGACAAATCCTGGTGTTTAGAATGTGACTCAGAAAGTTACGCATTTTATCTCAACGATGTTGAAACTCCAGTACCAGGACCAGTTTCCTCCAGAGTCGTATCTGGATCACACAGCAGGGATTCTGTGCTTCTGCAGCGTCTCTGAATCCGTGACTCTCCTGCCGAGACCAGATTCACTGAGCCGCTACATGCTGGGTTTATGATTATGCCGACTCCATTTGAAAGTTCATTAAACCGAAATAGAGAAATGAAATCTAGTTGAAGATGTAAATTTTAGCTTCAGTTTGTCTCCGTCATTGACGATGAAACATCATGACTGCCGTTTCTTCACTGCGCAGAGATTCATCTTTCTTTGTGTAGCTACTTCGTCATCCTGTTTGGGGTTTCATTGATGTTGGGGTTAATTGGAGGCTGTCGCTGCTCATTTTGTGACACCTTAAATCATTAGACTTACATAAAGTCTTACTTTTTCAGACCAAATGTTCTTCTAATCCACATGATCATCAATCAGGAGATCAGTTATTGTTTTACTAGAAATATATCAAATTCTGGCTCAACCTGATAGTAGAGATTCATTTAAAAGTAGAAATGTACAGAACAAGAGTCACTTTCTGCTTTATTCAGACACAAATATTGTGTCTGTTGTCCATAAGCAGACAAGTTGTCACATTCTTTTAAATCTTTATATACATTGATTTGGGGCTGTAGCTGTTTTTATATAGATCAAATAAAAACATTTCCCATTCTTTATTTTTTTAAAATAAAAATGTTTTATTTTCCCAATCAGCTTTGGTTGTTATTGAAAAGCGATGCTCATTTTCCTCTCTGCGTTAATCTGCTTTTAGACGTTTCTATTTGTAAATGTTTATGTTTTTTCTGCTCTTAGTCTTAAAACTCCTAATAAATTTAAAATCTAATCCTCTTAGATGTTTGTAAAGCAAATGTCAGTTTTATTCACCATCCTGGATCTAATGTTCCAGAAATATTTATTTCAGCTATTTAATGAACAAACATTTAATTCAATAAAATTATCCAACATGGCTGACACAAAATACGTCATGTTATTGTTGCAATACATAAATTCATTTGAACCAAACCTTGGAAAAGGCTTTTTAACGCTGCCATCTGGTGGACAAAAATGTGCAACTACCAGTTTTGGGGTTGAACAAGCTGCCGATCTAAACGTCCTCCAGATGTTTAGATGTTTAACTCACAGCTGATGACAGAAACTGGGGGCCCAGTGGAGAGCAGCACCTTTTACACGTCTAATCAGATGTGAATTATAATGTTGGAGCAGCTTTGCCTGATTCTGTATCTCAGTGCTGTTGCACATAGACAGTAGCTCTGCAAACAAGATCATCAACTTGTAAACGGATGATAGCGATGGCTGCCTGACTAATTTTCAGTCAGGCCTGGCGCTACAGGTTCAAAGGTCACTTTAGTTGAGGTTAAGTGCTTAGTTACAGGTGTGGCTTTACTGACTGTTGTTTGAATAAATCCTTTATGGAGTTGTTGGCCTGATTTGAAGAGCAGTTTGTTTTTCATGTTAACTGGGGATTACTTAGTTTTTTATTACTGACAAACTGCTTCCAGAATAAGAGAAACGTCGCGGTGGGACATTCTGACCCACTGGTGGGTTTGTGGCTGATTAGAGGAACAAAACCAGGAACGGTTTTATGTGACGAAATTACATTTTGCCTGGTTGATTTGCTTCGTACCAGGAAGATCTGCTTTTAATTGCTGATGTTTATTGCCTTTAGATATTATAGGGCACAACAATGATAGAGGAGCTCAAAGTCGACTCACTTGTTTGGATTAAAGTTCAAACTAATTAAACCTCTCAGACATAAAATCTCAAACAGTCAGTGTTACTGAGAAGCAAAATGGCTCAGAGGGCAGCGCAGCTGCAGAAGATCACCTGCTCCATCTGTTTGGATCTACTGAAGGATCCGGTGACTATTCCCTGTGGACACAGCTACTGCATGAACTGTATTAGACGATACTGGGATGGAGATCAGAGGAGAATCTACAGTTGCCCTCAGTGCAGAGAGACCTTCAAAAGAAGACCTGCATTGAGAAAAAGTACAATTTTAACAGAGTTGGTGGAAGATCTGAAGAAGATAGGACTCCAGTTTGCTGCAGCTGATCACTGCTATGCTGGACTTGACGATGTGGCCTGTGATGTCTGCACTGGGAGGAAGAGGAAAGCTGTCAAGTCCTGTCTGGTTTGTTTTGTTAATTATTGTGAGAAACATCTTCAGCTTCATTATGAATCTCCAGCTTGGGCAAAGCACAAGCTGGTGAATCCGTCCAAGAAGTTCCAACCAAACATCTGCTCTCATCATGATGAGGTGATGAAGATCTTCTGTCGTACTGATCAGCAGTGTGTATGTTATCTCTGCACTATGGAGGAACATAAAGGCCATGAAACAGTCCCAGCTGCAGCAGAAAGAGCTGAGAAGCAGAAGAAGCTCCAGGAGAGTCGACAACAAATCCATCAGAGAATCCAGGACCAAGAGAAAGATGTGAAGCTGCTTCAGCAGGAGGTGGAGGCCATCAATGTCTCTGCTGATAAAGCAGTGGAGGA
>VMRN01000173.1:317004-377004 GCA_010277015.1 Poeciliopsis turrubarensis | reverse complement strand
CTTTAAAGTCCAGCTGCACAGAGTCGTGGAAAATGTAGGGATATCACAGCAAAAATATTAAATATTACCAGTTATTTTGGTCTAGTTTCTGGTTCAAGTATCTTAGTTCATATGAAATTATTCATGATGGAAGACGAAGCCAAAAAGGTTTCAAAAATAACGAAATCTTCAAAATTTAAATTAAAGAGAAAATCAATGTTGTTTCCCTGATAAACTGGTTGATAGGTTAGTTCATCTTTATGTTTCTGTGCGAATTTCGAATTATTAAATATTGGTCCATATTGCAACACACTTACTACACTTGAAATAAAACAAAACTAACTTTTCAGCAAGTTATCGGAGCTTGTTTTTTAAGTTCATAAAAGCTGGCATGTGGAAATGGCTGCAAACAGATGCACAGTCTAACAGCTATACATCTGTGAAAAGTAGAAGTGGAGCCTCCTGCACAACCAACAAGGATACAGCAGCGGTTTCTGGGTGGCGAGTGAACAGCAAAACAAATCACCCTTTTTCTTGTCCACACTGCAAAAACACAAAATCTTACCAAGTATTTTGGTTTTAGATTTTACTGCAGATATTTTAGTTTACTTTAAATAAGACAAACTATTTTACAAGTAACTTTTCAGTCAGATAAGAGGCTGTTTTAGGCCAAAAATTAATTAATAAAAGCTATACCTTCACTGGCAGATTATCTCACCTTAACATGGGAAAGATTTGCCTGAGGAACAAGTACTTTTGATCAATATTAAATAGTTATCTAATTTGAAAAATCGATTATATCTTGCCGAAAAATTACTTGTAAGTAAAATTGTCTGATTTTAAGTGTAGTGAGATATTTTTGCAGTAGAAACTTGACCAGAAATAGTTGGTACGATTTTGTGTTTTTGCAGTAAATGTCTTTAACTGGTCAGGTCAGAGTTCAGCAAACTGTTAAAAATGATCTCATTGAGTCTGAAGCAACAATA
This sequence comes from Poeciliopsis turrubarensis, assembly GCA_010277015.1. Classification (NCBI taxonomy): domain Eukaryota; kingdom Metazoa; phylum Chordata; class Actinopteri; order Cyprinodontiformes; family Poeciliidae; genus Poeciliopsis; species Poeciliopsis turrubarensis. The sequence goes on along the minus strand of VMRN01000173.1, from coordinate 376,039 downwards.
GCTGCACCCATTTGGCCTAATTTCTGAGAGCGTTTTCCAGACTGATCTCTCTTTCTTTCTTCTTTCTGTCTCCTTCACTCGTGATTCGTGTGTGAAAATACCTGACAGCTCTCCTCTACAAACCCTCTTCCTGTTGTCTTTTGTCTCACACATTCTTTGTGATTAAGTCTCTTTCTTTGGCTCATACACACCTCAACACGCCCTCATGGTCGCTCTGTGTGTGTGTGAGGTCACATTCCAGCGCCGGGCAGCATTCCAGCCATTCAGGTTCAGTGCAACCGATCCAGCAGAGTCAGCACACCAACACAAACTCGGCCGCGCTCTTTGAGCTGCAGCAGCATTCCTGAAGTCTTCAGCAGGACGAAGGCTCAAACTTTGTAACCTTAAAGTTGCTGTTTGGCCTCCTGATGTGGGTGGAGCTGCTGAGGGTCCAGAGTCAGCAGGCAGAGGGAACCAAGGGCATCATCAGAGTTAAAACGCCGAGAAAGCATCAGGGACCAGAGGTCTGCAACCTGTGGCTCGTACGACACCAAACAGGAAGTTTGATGTGATTATGGTCATTTTGGGAGTTTTCCAGAAGTCCTTGAGCGAAATCTGCTCTTGATATCTGAGGGTGCGTTCACACCAGCCCAGTTTAATCCGCTTTAATCAAACTCCAGAAAGTTTGGTTTGAAAAAAGTGAACCTCTGCTCCAGCTACAAACTTTGGTCTCAGTTCGGTTGAAGTGAACGCTGGTGCGGTTTGAAAGCCAAATAGATCGATGACCGCTTCAAAAGCAGAAAATGGACTACAGCGCAGGGAATTCTGGGTAAATTCAACCAAAACAAACTCACTAATTTACTGCTAGCTGAGAAAAGACAAAAGGGAAATCCTACAACCGCTAAACTCCGACGCCACGCCATTTTTGTTTACATTTCGTGAAGACAGAAGTTGTCGTTTTCAGAAAGTTTTCATGTTGTTTCCTTCGGTTGTTCTTGGTGCAGCGCCCCCACAGGTGAGGAGGGGAACAGGTTTTTCAAATGGTTTTGTTGGTTTCACTCAGTGCTGTGAGAAAGAGAACCAGACCAACTGAAAATGGAACAAATGTTGCAATTTTGGTCCCCAATTAATCCACACCTACCAGGTGTGAAAATAATCTACACCAGGCTTCCATAAGTAGCTCATTATAAAAGTTTGGCTCACCCCATTTTGATAAATATCTTTTTGTGTTTTATTATAATGTTGGGTTCTGAAAATAGGAGTAAATTTTAATCAATTTTTCATAATGAAATATTTTATGTAGTAAGTGTTATTTGGCTTCACATCCTTCATGCTGCCTCTAGTGGCCACTGTTTGTACTGCACTGATGGCAGGTTCCTCATCAGCTCCATAAGTTCAACCAAACCATGTATGAAAGCATCTTAACATCCTGAAATATCAGTTTCTCCTCTGCTTCTCCTTAACTCACTCCGTCTTTCAGCTTTGATCGGTGAGTCTGTAAAATCTCAGCGTCTCCTCTGAGAGCGCTCAGCGCTTAGAGACCCACACATGACTGCTTGTTAAAATATACATGAGCACTAAGTCTCCTACATCCCTGCAACACCACCAGCATTCATTATTGATGAACACACTCCCTCTCTCACACACACACACTCACACATGGTGCGGTTTGCAGCAGTATTGTTTATTGTCTTTATTAAGCACATGTTTGCTGCATTGCACCTTTGCAATCTGTCCCACTGGAAACACGAGAGGCAGCTTGTTAGCCCACCAACAACAGTTTCTGTTGTGCTGACCGTCGCAGTGCTGCTTTCCAGCTGGATTTTAATGAAGAAGCTCTCGGCTGTGGCTGCTCCAGGCGCTGCCATCACACCTGGAAATCGTGGCAAACAGTTGTTTCACGCTAACAGATTAGATCTGAGGTCCTTCAGGCTTCTTTGACTCATGAATGTGATGTAAAACAAGCAGTAATTTCTGTGCATGTCTTGGCTTTCATTTGCTGAAATGCAGAGCGGTTTGTTTTTTCTCGGTGGTGTTATGACTTTACCCCCATCACTGCTTTCCGCTCTCCTGTTACACCAACATGTTTTCAGAAAATGTCAGCTTTCTGAAAAGAAAATTGGTGTTTAGTCTGAACTTTACCTACATTATTATGGAAATGACGTTTGGTTTCAAAACAAAGAGTTCACAAGAGGAGCAGTTCCTTTGCAAGAGATTATTAAAAATAGCATCACAGTTTAAAGGTAACCCATCATTGAAACAGATCTATGTAGATTATATCTGCACAAAGTCATCCTTAGATGAATGACTTTGTGCCGTTCAGTTTGAGCTGATTTAGGGCCTCTGTCCCTTTAAATCTAAATACACTGCCAACTCAACGTTTACTCTTTAAACAATTAAAAATGGATGCACAATTATACAATCTTAAATCTGTGAAAAGCATAAGTGGAGCCTTCTTCACAACCAGCAAGTGATTTCTGGATGGAAAATCAAAGCATTTATCTTTTACAGCAGCCATTGTACAGCACATGCAGCTTTAAAACCAGCTGAGCAAACCTACTGGAGCTCAGCTTTGGTTGCTAGGTAACAGCACAGCAATTAGGAGGTTTTTGAAAGGGCTGGTTTTCCATGAATGCTTCGGTCGTCGGTCACTTTGATCCTGTTACGCCTTAATTTTCTCACTGTGGGACGATGAAGGATTGTATATATTTTTCTATTTCCTAATTAAAGATGAAACCTAAATGTAAGAAAACAAAGTAACTCCATGACTGAAGCTTAGCAACAACAGTTCAGACATTTTAGATCTGAACTTTGACTATAAACTTGATTCTTTGCTTTTCTTTAACTGCTGTGTTGTAGTTTTACAGCCATGTTGACTCTTGCACAGTTTGCAGAGCAGTTGATGGAAAACCATGTTTTCCTTTCGGATTTGAGGCGTCATAATATCACGTTATGTTTGTGCTCATGTTTTAGTAACGGTGAACACAGACTGCGATCAGCACGTCCCACTGTTTTTCCAACTGCAGCCAGAACATGCAGCGCTCTGAGGTGACATCACTCCCAGCAACACAAACACAATCATGCTGTCAAGAACTCAAGTGATTACCACGAAACCTTTGGTGTTTCATCATTTTCCTGAACTCTGTAGGGTTCAGTTCCAGACCTTAGGACCTTTATTGCTCACCCTTCCTCTGTTTCTGCCCGTTTCTCGTCTGATTACTGTAAATAAGACACCAGAGCTGCACAAATCTATTCTTTTAAATGCCTTTGACTCAACTGACAAGTTGCTTCTGAGATCATTAACATGCACCAAAACTGTTAAAAACATGTAGAAACATAACAATTTCTTTTTTACAATTTCCACTAAACTGGGTGGTGCCAGCATAGACTGAGGGGCCAAGTGCAGGGATTCACTCCAAAGAGTCGAGCAGAGCCCACAGTTTGAACGTTTTCATCCGTTCGTTTGGTTTCTGCTGCAGAAAAATACTTGATGATATTTTGTGGTTTTCCATTTAGGAAAAGACAAGTGTTTTGATAACTTGCTGCATTCTTGTTGATTATGCAGGAGGCTCCACTTTTGCTTTTCAAATATGTGAAGTTGTATAATTACGCATCTTTTTGCAGCCATTTCCTATGTGAGTGTAGATGTTGAGTTCGGGGCAGTGGCCAGCAGCTGTTTATTTGGATTTAAAGTGACAGGAGGCCCAAAGCATCCAGTTCTGAAACAAAATCTCATTTTGTAAGGATGATTTGGTGCAAAAAATGTAATGAACATGTTTTTTATGTACTATAAACCTTTCCTAACCTGTTCAGGGAAGCACACAGGTCACATTTAAAGCCAGTTTCTCCAGTAATCTGCTGCTCAGTCCCACCACAAACAGTGAAACCTGCTGGCAGCCGGCGACCCCTGATGGTCCGCCTGTCGACTTCATTAAAGACGCTCGGATGACGGACTGAGAGTCTCTCCTCTGCTCCTACTGTAGGCCACACAGAACATCTCCAGAGTGAAATGAAACATCATCTCCTGAAAATCAATCCTTCACACATTCCTCTGATCCTCTCAGCCTCGGCCGCTCTTTATTGATTCTTCACACACTCGCAGGATAATCCAGCCAACACACACACACTCATTTATATATATATCTACACGTCTTTGAAGTGTAAATGTGAGAGTTTCTGACTTTGAAGTGTTTTCCCTTCCATTTCCCAGTTTCCAAAACTCGTATGAATAAAATAAATCTACTGACACAAGTCCTGTTTCTGTAGTTTTCTTTATTTTCCTCTCTAATCGGGTTCTTTTTGTCCCGTTTTCACACATGAGCTGCAGAGGAATTTGATTCAGACCTTCTGTGCAGTTTTTCTCACACATGTCCATTCACAGCTGGAGATTCTTTACTCAAGACGTAACGTCCTCCAGTGGGAGAACACACAGAAAACAGCAGTGGGGGGATGATGGATGCTTTTTTTCTGTTTATGAATGGATCCTCAGCATCAAAGAACGAGGAAAAGACGAAGCTTGAAGGCTCGGCTGCTGGATTCACGCTTTGTGTTGGTTTCACTGACATTTCCACTTGGATAATGTTTGGAAATTGCAGGGCTTTAGTGCGCAAATTAAAGCAACTTTACATGCAAATTAGAAAGTGAGATAGGAAGGTTCACCTTCAGGGTTGGGAATGATGAGGTTAGTCTCATATTTACACTCATGCATGATAGGAGTGGAGCAGGTTCGGATGTAATTTGGAGCTCCTGCAGGGTGGAAATGAGTCTGTCTGTGAGAAATTCAACAATCTGAAGCAGCTTTTGATCAAAGTTCTGTCTTATTTCAAGTGTACTAAGATGTTTAGTACAAAAATACTTGGTAAGATTTTGTGTTTTTGAAGTGAACACAGTAAATACACATCAGCAAAATGCGACCAATAAGATCCCTGGTTTGTGCTAAATGTGCATCAACAGCCATTAATGGTACAAATACATTAGAAAACGTGCAGCATGTGATGCAGATAAATGGGATCAACAGGAATGAACTTTAGATTGAACTGAAGTTATTTTTTCCTTTTGTTGTGAATTGGCATCGCTTAAATAAAACCGATCTGATTCTTTTAAAAAATGTTCTTTTGTACATTTGCTGGAAAGTTTAAGCACAGAATGATTTTGGTATTTGAAATAATAACTTTATATGTTTTAATAATGACATAAAACACATTTTTAGGTGTTTTTTTAGCATGAATTAAACATGCTGCAGCCTTTACTGTTCTTTATCCTTCAGCGCCATTTTAACTGAAGTCTCCACAACAACAACATGGTAGTGGAATATTCCTCCTTAACGTGCTTCAGTGTGGGAACGCGCCTGCTTAATGCAGAGCTTCAGATTTACAAGGCCATCAGGGGAAAAGTCGCTGGAGGGACGAATACCAGAGCGGGGGAGAACCTTCAAAGCTTTGCAGGAGCTGCAGGGGAAACAGATGAAGAGGAGCTGCAGACTCATTGTCATCTATGGCTGCTTTGTGTTTTAATTCAGCTCAGTGACTCCGTGATAAAGATCTGATGGGCTGCAGGAAACAGCCGTTCGACCGTCTGTCTGCATGTGATTCATGTTCTGAGGTTAAAAGAAACACGTTTGGACGGTTTTTAGGTTATGAATGTGTGTATAAATAATTATAAGTGAAGTTTTTACTACAATAACATTAACTCACACTGAAGGTTTTAGAGAAATGTATCCTTTAATTTCCCTTCATTCATGAAGTGGGAAGAAATTTCTTATAAAAATGGTTTAATTGTTATTATTAATCCCTTTAGACACTTTGATCCTAAATTTATTTTCAGTCATACTGGATGCTGTAAAATGTTTTGGTTTTGATTTTGCTATTATGCTCTACAATAATTAAAAATTGTTCATTTCAATATAGGACAGTTTTGCATGTTTAGGTACTTAGCATGCTAATTAGCATTCTTTATAAGGAATCTTAGCTTCCACACAAACATCTGAAAGTTTTCAGTGATGTTATTTAATATGTTGCTTTTTCTGTGGTTTCTGTTTCATTTCTCTATTTCTGCAGGTTTAGAAACAAGATTTCAAAGATGTTAACCTGTGTTCTCTCCTCCTCTACAGTCTGTCTGCTAGATATTGTCGTTTTTATATCTGTGAGAAAGTGAATATGATCTAAAAAGCTGATTTAATGCCTGAGCTGCGATCATAATGAACAAGGATCTCATCCCCTACTCCAACCTCTCTCTGCCTGACTTCCTAAACATTTCAGAGATTTAAAGAGGAGCTGCAAAAGCAAATGAGGTGGAATAGCAGAGCGATGGTTTTATCCATGTTACTGTGACAGTCACACAGAAACTGTCTTCTGTCAGAGGCCTCTTCAGGCTGACTGCTACTGGACCCACAGCATCACCATCAACGACAACTTTTGATTTACAGCAACATTCGTTTTCCCTTTGGGATTTTTTAACTGAAATTAATTGAAAAACCTGAATTTATTTTTAAAAATAATTTTTTTTGTACTTCATTTTGAATCTTTTTGACAGCAAAACCATGAACTTATTTAGATAACTGTCCACACAGTGAGCGGAGCAGAGTGAGAGACGTCCAGGCAGCAGTGAAAATTTGTCCCATTGTGACTGTAATCCTGTTCTATTGAAGGAGCATAAACCAGCCGGTAGTTTCCTCCTATTGGGAGCATCCGCCGTAAAACTGCACGCAGAAACTTGTTGAGTCTGATGAGGAAAACGTTTCATCTTCCCTGAGAAGACCGGCGTCGCAGTCAGGAGGACTCAGCGTTTGATTCGAGGAGACGGCAGCGTCTTTTGTTACGTTTTCCTGTTTGGATTCGGTCTGCAGACGATAAAAACACAAAGACTCTGGAAATCCTGCAGCTTGTTTAAACAGAGCGGGAGAGTAACGTTGCATTTACTCAGTTACAGCCTGAACATTTACTGTCAGGACAGTTTTTACTGCCGGCACTTTTACTTGAATAATTTTATTATAAAGTATCTCAATCAGAGATCAATCATCAGCTTCTGATTGCAAGATTATTGATGATTGTGGCTTTATTGGAGCCTGATTCGGTCAAATCTCTGGAAACAATTTAATGTATTTTATGATTGTCGTTTTAACTATAATAAACATTTAAAACATAAATTTATGCTTCAGTTGTTGTGAAACTGCAGAAAAAACTGTTAATCAGGCTGAAATGTGTTTTTATTGGTCTAAAAATTGACTTTAGCATTTTAATTATGTCTTTAGAGCTTAAATCATGTTGAATCTTTGAAATTCAAATGACTGAGGAAGACTGTCGTTCAGGGATGAAGGTCTCATTGAGTTGGTTGTTTTATCTAAATCTAGTTTATGTAAGTGAAGTATTATTAATAACATGTGAATGGTGACATTAGCATCTTGTCTGTTTTGCTCAGAAGTTTCCAAACTTTTTTATTATCTCCCAAAACCTGTTAGTACTTTTTTAAAATCAATATTAGGGATTTATTGGCTGAAATGTTCCATGTCAGTTAGTTTTGTCTTGTTAAACTGCAGTAAGACATCTGGACCAGAGATGCTTGGTAATATTTTGTGTTTGTTTTGGTTGCTGCCTCCATTTTGTGCTGCAGTGCAGGTGGATGTGGAGGCCTCAGCCTGAACCGCCGCCATGTTTTGCTCCGGCGCTCTGCGGGTCCAAACACAGAGACACGACGGGCCGAACAGGTGAGGCTGATGTTTAGTCTCTGCAGGCCGACCTGAAGGTTTGACCTCCTGAATTACCCCCTCACTGCCCCTCCGCCCCCTGCTGGGTGTCACTCAGACTGTTTGGTTAATTTATGGCTCTGCAGTTGAAGCTTTTGGTTCAACCTTTCTGCTGAAGCTGGAGGCACTTTGGTCCAATTTACTGCAAATATCTCACTGGAAATAAGACTAACCTACCTTTCATCGACAGATTAGAGCTTGTTTTAATCAATAATTCCTAAATATTGATGAAAAAGTAGGAGCTCCACTTATAACAACATTTATAACAACATTTTCCCCATAACTTCCAGAGGATCCAGCACTTTTTAATTCATTTTAAGAAATAATTGACTGAAAACAAGCTCCTATATTTTACTGGAAAAGCGACTTGTAAGTTAGTTTTGTCTCATTTCAAGAACAACAAAACTAGATCAGATACTTGGTCTGAGTTTGACTTCATGCTTTAAAGTATTAATCACTAAATTGAATAAATTTAGACCAAATTTGACCAATTTTATCAAGTGAAAGGAGTTGATTTATTTCTTTAACATAAAAAAAAGTTGCTACTACTTGAAATAAAAATGCTCTGATTTGTGTTTGATTATTGAACAAATCCGCAGCCATTCCCCTCCTCGCCTGTGGTGGCGCTGCAACAAGAATTAGAGGGGGAAAAAAGGGAATTTTGTTTTTCTGCTGTTTTTTTAGCAGTCAAAAATTAGCTAGGAAAACCTCAGAATGTTTTAACTGTTTTCAGAAATTTTCTAGAAATAAAGTCATATTTCTTACAACATTTCTGACATTTCTGAAATTTTTAACTTAAAAAAGAAAAAAAAGAAAATTCTAGAAAATCTGTATTACTGGGACAGACAGGCGACCTGTGACCTCTGACCCGAAACGTCTGGCTGGAGAAGGGAACCGGCGACCTCCTGACCCCGCTGGGGACCAGGGTGTGAGAAAATGGACGGATCTTCGGTTTTAATCGAAAACTTTCCGATTTTTTCCAGCAAATTTTCTTACGAAGTTTAAACTTTTCAAATCCAGAAATTTCTGAAACTTATTTCAAAATTTGTTTAACTTTTAAAACTCAGAAATTTTCTTGAGTTCCAAATTTTGAGGTTAATCCCAGAATTAATTTACATTTTTTTCAGGTTTTTGTTTGTTGGAACTTAGAAATTTATAATTTGTTTTGCAAAAGATTTATGAGATTTTGTGGCAGATTTTTTTCAATCCTTTCCTTTTGCCAGTTTTTGTATTCAGTTTATAAAATCACCTAAAACTAAAACATTTGATGAGAATAAAACAAATGTTGAGACGAAAACGTGACGTAATCAAAATATAAACGTCCGATTTTATGATTTATTGATCACTGCACAAGAATCCCCCCGCACCACACACGCACGCACGCACGCGCGCGCGCGGCTCCACCCCTCGGCAGCACGCAGGCGGCGGGCGGGCGGCGCAGAGAGGCTTGTCCCTGCGTGTTCGTGCGGGAGGCTGAGCCTCACAGATCCGGAACCGGGAGAGAGAGACAGACACAGAGAGAGAGAGAGGTTCCGTCCGTGGATCCCGCAGCGGCCGCAGCTCCAGCTCTGCGTGGATACTTTTATCGATCCGCGATCGCTCCGATGGATCAGTGAGGCGTCTGGATCTGCGTGTCTCTGCGTGAATTTCTGCGTGTTTGCCGGCGGTTCGGAGCGGTTCTGCGGCCATGGGTTTCTACGGCACCCTGAAGCTCATCTTCTACAAGGCGAGTATCGGTTATTGATCGGCTGGTTGCTCAGAGGGCTCGTGCACCGGGCGGGATGACGAGGCGTTTCTGCTTCTGACAGCGGGGCGCGTGCGCGGGGCGGGGCGCGTGCGCTTGTGGACCACTGCGGAACCAGGAGAGAGAGAGAGGTCCGGTGGTCTGAGTCGTGATTGATTATTGATGATCAGTGGCTGGTTTCTCCGTCTGAAATGATCCAATCAGTTTAAATGAATCAATAGTTACTGATATCGTCAGAATATACAGATCAATCATCACCACATGCAGGATTATTGGTGATTATGGCTTCACAGGAGCCTGATTAGGTCAAATCTCTGGGATAATTTCATGCATTTTGTGATTATTTATCTTTTTCATCTATAAATTACAATAATTCAACATTTAAAATGAACATTTTTGCTTCAGTTTGTTGTGAAAAATGCAGTCAGGCTGAAATCTGCTTTTATTGGTCTGAACATTGACCTTATCACTATTAACATGTCTTTACAGCTTGTATGAAAATGTCAAATCATTCAAATTCAAATGACTGAGGTGAAGATCTGTTTTTAAAAACTACCAGAAAATCCACAAAAAACACTTTTGTCTTTGAATTTTGAGTAAAAGCTTAAAATAACATTTTGTCCCATGAAAGACACTCAATATTTTCCCCAATAGCCTTAAAAAATCCAATAATTCATGTTAATATGGAATAATAAACAACTATAGTTGTTAATAAACAACTATTCTCCTTTTATAGTTGTTTTTGTATTTTTATAACTTAATTATTCAGTTTTATTCCATACAAAAAGTTGTTTATTTTTGCTTTTTTTGTGGTTTTTGCTTGCAAAATGAGTTGGTTTTTTTTATCATTTCTTGGTGAAAGGGGAGGATAAAATCCATAAAACAAGTTAGAAACACATTAAGATTCTTTAAGAAATTAAAAATATGCTAATCTTCCAGAACAAAAGACCATAAAACTTTAAGTAAACATATAAATTTGAGCTTCAAAGATTCCTCCAAAGTGCAGCTGCAGCATTTTGCATTGTTTTGTTCAAACCTCAGAGAAATTACGACCAATTACACTTTAATATTTTATGTTTATTTTTATTTTTAGATTAAGATTTACTCCACCGAAACACAATGTTTCTGCTTCTCTGCTCGTTTAAAATGCAAACAACGGAGGATCGCTGCCATGTTGGCGCCTCATTCTGCTCAAATGAAGGTCTTCACATGTGCAGAATAAGATCTGAAAACGTCATTTTACATCTTACAGCTTTTGCTGAAAGCTTTGATCTGCAGGATTAGAGCTGCAAAACGGAGGTTTTCCCTCCTGGAAGACAAAGATTCCCAAACACAGCTGCTGTAATTGTAATATTTCCAGGTAAACGTGTCATCAAGCCTCCAAACTGCAGTTTGAAATAATGCAGGTTTATTACAGGTGAGAGTTTATTTTTCTGACTCTGCTTGGTCACACTCACATCTCTGAGAGGGAAACAGCATCTATAATCTGCTTTGTTTGGGCCAAATCTCACAGAGATGAACTGGAATCTGCTGCTTGTTTGTCTCTGCTGATGCAAACCAGCAGATTAAAAACCTGGAAACACGAAACTTCTGCAGAAATTCAGATTTAAGACGAAATCAGCTCATGTTCCGATTCACGGAGCTGCATTTTAGGAACAGAAAACCAGTCAAATGTAAATAAAATACTTTACAAACTGCTTTAAATCTATGAAATGGTGTAAATTTCATGACCCCACTCCAGTACTTCCACAGCCACGCTAAGGGCAACGACCCTCATGTTGAAGAACTCTTCAATAGTCACTTTTTATTAATATTTCTAAAATGTGGCAAATTTTTATGATGGTGTATTGAGGACATTGTTGATAGAAAAAAAAGTTAATTTCTGTCAAACTCTGAAATTTTGTAGAAAGAAAATTGGAAATTTACAAATTCCAAAAATTCTAAATGTGCGAGAAAAAAAAAACAAAGAAACTTTGAGATTAAGCCCAGAAAATTTCAGAAAAAAAATAGGATATTGGTTCACATTTGAAAATTTCATGTTTGAAACTCTGACATTGTTTTTTTGTTGTGTTTTTTTTTTTTTGGCTTTTTCTGGCAAATTTCAGAAATTAATCTCAAAATTTCAGAGATTTTTGCTGAAGATTTACTACTCCCTTTTTTTTCTAAAAGCGCTGATATTCCGATGATATTCTGATTTACTGTATCTTAGAAAAGAAAACCAATCAAACATAAACAAACTACTAAGCAAATTGGTTTTATCTGATTATGTTGGAGTATTGGAGCCATTGCCGATAGACATAAGTAAATTTGCAAACCACCAGATTCTTCTCTGGAAATGTAAATAAAATAGATCAGCTCACTGTCGACTCTCACAAGCACAAATAAACCCTGTAGATAAAATGAACCTGGAGAAGGAGATGAAGAACCAGAGAACCTTTTGCTTTTGTTCATTAAAGTCTGAATTCGACTAAAAATCTGCATTGTTTTCAGCTGCATAATAAAAGATTAAAGCCTTAAAAATATAAATTTTGCTCTCAGGAGAAGGGATTTTGCAGATTACAGCTGCTGTAATCTGCATGGATTAGATCCTGTATGCAGGACAAGGCATCAAAACTCTGCATTTTAACCACTGTTGATTTTCACAGCCAGAACTCTGAAATAATGACCTGAAACCAAAAAGCCTCCATTATTTCACTCTAAAAACCGTCAACACTTTGTTTCAATGAGACTTATTGCTCTGAAAAGACATTAAATCAGCTGCAGTCGTATTTAATTTCAGCTTAAAATGCATTCCTAATATCAATCGTCTGGGAAGTGAATTATTCCTTAGAGATATTACAAAACAAATCTGTTTCTAAAGGAGTTATTTAGTAATATTTGCCCCATAAAACAGCTGAGCTCAATAATATTTAACGCCTCTGGGAGGAATGCTACACATGGACGGTGGCTGCAACATTTTAAATCAACCAAAATGTAGAAATATGAAGTAAAATAATACAGACAGATTCATTTAGTGTTTTCCAACGTTGTATCTTCAAACCAACATAATTTAGATTGATGTAAATATCTACTAGCTAGCTGAACGGTTAGCTAGCTGAACGGCTAGCCAGGTAGATATCTAGCTAGCTAACTAGCTAGCTAGATTGATACAGATGTGTAGCTAGCTATAAAATAAATTGGTAGTTAAATCGAAGTTATAGCTAGCTAGCTAAATTCCTAGATGCTATAACTAGCTAGATATGCAGATATCAGTAGCTAGCGAGGTAGATACAGATACCGAGCTACATATTTAGCTACCTGGTTAGTTAGCGAGATATACAGATATGTATCTGTAGCTAGGGAGATAGATAAAGCTACCCAGCTAGCTATAAACATAGATACATAGGTAGATGTTATAGGTAGCTAGCCAGCTTAATATCTAGATGCTAAAGGTTGCTAACAACATTATAGTTTGATTCCACGTGAACCTCAGACTAAACTGTGTCAAATCAACAGAGTTCACTTTGATACACTTTTCACAGATACTTAAAACATTTATAACTGGCTATTATAATGGTTCAAGCACCAAATATAACTCAAAATGCATAAATACGAACTGTGGGAACCATGTTAGAGCTAAAGCTAATATCTGCACTCTTGTCCTCTCTAATCAGTGCAGCTTAGCATCGTTGAGCCCAGGTATTTCAACAAATATTTTAGATATGCTTGACTACAATTTTCCACAGAAAAATCTACAAATACTGGACAATGAAATCTAGAAACTTGTGTATTTCACACAGAAAACCAGAATTCTGCATCAGAAGGAAAATCCTGATCAATTTATCTCTAAATAAAACAAAAAAGGAGCACTAATCTGCAAAACTGAAGCAAAATGTGGCTTTTCTAATCGCTAGCATCGTTATATCTTCCTACTGGGAACATTGGGATCTGTGAATGGATTTGTTGCGAGGTCACTGATAATGGCAGACTCTGCTGCAGCGTCAGTTAAAACATCAGGACTGAGTTATTCTGGTTCTAACAGGAAACACATTCTTTTGGCTTTTACCACAAAGTCAAGGTTTTTTTTTGTTGGTGTGTTTTTTTTTAGCAGAATTGCCACCAACAGATATGACATCTGTTGGTGAAAGCTGAAGAGTTGAGGAATAGAAAGCAGATTCTGAATTAGATTTCATAGGGAATCACACACAGGTTGGTGTGTGTTAGCTCGCAGCGCTCTATTTTAAAGCAGCGCTGCACCGGCGACATTCCTCCGATTTTCTGCATTCCTGCATTCATTCACTGGCTGAAGGAGAGCGAGGCGGAGGAGTGAGGCTGGATCGGACCTCCGGGTCGCTGTGTCTGTGTGTTCCCCTCTCACTGTGGGAGTTTCCAGAAGAAAACGTTTATCTGCATCTCCTCGTTACCTCTGGACTCGGCTGCAGCTGCTCTGAGGGTTTTTTTATGATACCAGTGACGACCCAGAAACCCACAAATGTTTACAGGAACATGTTCTGTTTCTTCCACCAGGGATGGAGCTGCTAAAATTTACCGCTTAATGATTCTCCACAAGGACGTTGGGTTTATGTGTGAAGTGCACAAAATTCAGAGACTGAGGTCCAGACAAAAGTCAGGGAGCAAAACAATCTTTAATACATCTGCAGACGGAGAGCAAAAAACACACTGCATTAGGCACAAATTAGATTCACTCTGACGAACTCAGAGGTGCTAAGTTACTTTATGCATCTCTCTCTACTACCGAGGCGGAGACTCAATCTTCTAAGACCAAACAAGAGAAACAAAGAAAAACATACGGACCCTTGTACGCTCATTCACTGTTATGTCTACGAAATGCGAAAACTAAATAAAACAGCAAGTTCCCAAATAACTGTCCGGGGAAGTTCAGCAACCCTGGAAACTTTAGTTCAGTAGACACAACCTATTTCATTAGTTCGTACTCAGCACAGGAAAAACCTTGACCATGATACAAAAAACATCACATTTATATGACACATAAAGGAACATCATTTAATACCAATAAAACTTCTTCACATATGTCATCCAAAAATGTCAGACAGGTTCTGCTGTTAAAGCATGTTTATTTGTCCACTACATATGTTTGTTTCAGATCCAATATGGCCGACTTCACAGCAGCTTCACTGGTTTTATTCTAACAAGAGAAGAAATGAACTTGGTGGTTCACATCAGTCCAGCAGGTTCTGCCCATATGCATTAAATAAAATGCAAAACATAACCTGAAACAAACTACACAGCCATGTATTTAACAGTTGTAAATTAAATATGGCTGAAATGCCAATCGGGATTTTGATAATAGTAAAAACATACAAAACATTGAATATTATTACATTTTCTTAAAACGAATGTTAAAGTCTATTAATTGTAAAGAAAAGAAAGAAATGTTACAAACCGACAATTTAATTTCAATTTAATTTCCCTTTGGGATCAACCAAGTTCAATTGAATTTGAAGACGCTAGCCAGCCAGCTAGCTCGCTAGCTAGCTGTTATGTATTTGTGGGTGAATAAAACCAAAACAAACGTGTTCATTTAGCACTAGCTGGAGAAATGGCTTGAGTTTTATTTTTATCAAAGATAAAGGCACTAAAATCTGAAGCTAATCCATTTTAGTCTGCATTTCATGAAGAAGACAGTTACGCTCAGCGTCTTCCTCGGGTGTTTCTGTCGTTTCCTTGGTTCTTCTTGCAGCGCCCCCACAGGCCAGGAGGGCAACAGGTTTTTCAATCTTAATTTGAAAAAGGTTTTTTTTTAATTAATTTACTTGATTAAATAAAGTAAAAATATCAGCACAATTTTAAGAAAGGCTGGGGCTTGATTACATTATCAGAAGAGTGAGTTCGCAGTAAAACAAACTAAATGATATAGAAATATTGGATTAGCAAAAACTTCACCTCTCGTTGTTTTTGTGAGTTTTTCTTTACAGATTCTGGCTCTCTGGGTTGTTCTCTAACAGACTTTGTGTCTTGTCTTCTGAACCTCAGATGAAGAGGAAGCTGGATCACGGTCCAGATGGCCGGCCGTTCCCCTCAGGAAAGAAGCACTGCAAGGGGAACGGGTACCTGAGGTAACACAGCTGCTGTGACACCAGATGAAACGCTTCATCACCTCCATTTAAAGACAATAATCACCTTGAAACTGCCAGTAACATTAACCCTTGATCTTTTTTACATTTTGTTGCAATAAACTACAACTTTCAGTTTGTTTTATTGGGATTATAGCAGCATTTGTTTGAGAAACAAAAGCTAAATGATACTCAGGTTTAAATTTGTTTGTGAAATAAATATGGGAACAGTGTGGCGTACATTCAGATTCCTCTCTTTTACTCTGAAACCCCTAAATAAAACATCCAGTGAAAATTATTCCCTTCAGAAGCCACAGAAAACAGAATTTTTAAATCTCCGCCAGGTCTCAGGTCATCCTGAGCTCGACACTCTCTCTGTGAAACATGGTAGTGGCAGCATCATTCTGAGGGAATACTTTGCTTTGTCAGGAGCATGGAAGTTGAGGATCTCTGAGGCTGCAAACGATTCAAGACTTGGGTTGATATTCCTCTTCCTGCAGTACAAAATGATCCATGTTTTACAATGGCCTAGTCAAAGACCATAATCAATTACAAGACATAAAAATTATCTGACTGAACTGTATCTGCGTAATATTTTAGCAAAAGCTTGTGAAGACAAGAGGTACCCAAACTACTTGCTGTAGAAAGATTTAACAGCAAAATTCACATTCAAGCCACACTTTTCAGATTTTTACATGTAAAATTAACTTTTATTTTTCTTCCTCTTTAAAATCATGAGTTACTTTCTCACATAAGATCCTGATTATGTGATCTTATGTCTGTGGACTCATTTCACTCATATTTCTTGGTCTCACCTGCAGCCCCTCCAGTCTGGCTCAGGCCACGCCCACGACCTTTGGCGACCTGCGGCTGGCCAATGGGCATTCAGCTCAGCGCCGACGCGTCAACTCCGGCCCGCCTCCCTCTGGGCTGCAGGACTGGCTTCTCACCTTCCAGGTCAGCCTGTTAAATCACAATAAAATCACTTATTTTTCTAAGATATTTAGAATCAGTATGACTGGAACGATTAATCGTGATTAATTGATTATTGAAATATCATCAACTAATTTAGTAATTAATTGATTGTTAATTTGATTACATGGACTCATACAACTACCATTTTCTGAAAGAACAACACCTTGAAAGCATTAATTAAGCCAATTCAGTTAAAAAATGTGACACATTTGGCATTTCAGATGAAAAATCTTCTTTTTCAGTGAAAATGTTCTGACAAGAAATCCTCAAGTTTTAAAGTTTTAACTTCACCTGATTCAAATTCTGTAAAAAAAAGGATATTACCTTTTCTATCTAATTATTCATCAGTAAAAACGATTATTTTAGTCATAGATTCATCTATTATTCTGATGATTGATCAGAATAATCTGTTTTTATTTAAACACTTAAGCATTTTTCATACAATATTATAAATACATTAAATACATTGTTGCCTAAAATGCAGTGACATTAGATTCCTTTTGTAACCAGATAAAACTAAAAATATGTTTGTGCCCCAGATTGTTTGAAGCCTGTTTATAGTTAAATATGTTTCCATCTTAAATGGAAAACGTGAATAAAATGTACAGTTTTAGCTTATTTACTGCAATTAATATGTTTTTGTTATCCTGAAACTGCATGTTCCAGATGACAATTAATCAATTAATAAGTTGGCGATTATTCCAATAATCGCTTAATCACGATTAATCGTTTTGGCTCTGTATTGATATTAAGATGAGCAATTAATTTATTTTTTGTGTTCATTTATCTCTCAATGTATTTCTAATGTTGCATAAAAAAGGTGTAAATGGTCAAAGGAAAAACTGTGGTCATTGTTTAATCGTCAGAATAATTGTTATTTGCAGGCCTGGAATCAGATAAATAAACAGGAAGTTTCGTATTTCTTAAAAGACAGATTCAAAAGACTTTTTTCTGTCAGTATTGTCTGTGGATGAAAGCCATGCTTTAGTTGTTTATGTCACGTTTCTCTTGTAATCTCGTAAAGCTGCCCTAATCAGCGGTTCTGCAGGCTTTCCGAGCCCGTTCAGTTCTTTGTTTGGGCCGGTGCCGGATGACTCACTCGGCCTGCAGACTCCACCTCTCCTGTCCTGCAGCGCTGCAAAACACAATCCACATTTCTTCACGTTCTGCACCGTCTTGAATAGATTCGTGTCTCTGAGTGCGTCTTCGTCCGGCTGTGCATAAAGTGCTGCCTGCGAGCCGTCCTGATGCAACCGCTGAAAGGAGCCGCCAGGAATCGCATGAACCAACTCATCTGCACTCAGATTAAAGAAACATGGAGCCTTCTTTTGTAGAGAGGAACATCAAACGGCTCCGGACTCAGAAGGCATCATGAACCAATAGCAAAGAAACGAAAGAGCACTCAACAGAGCAAAAAGCAACTAGTTAATTGCTTTTCCACATTTTCCACATATATTTGTCTTCCATTTGGGTTTCTGCTGCCTCCAGAAACTGCTTCAAACACAAAACCTGGACTTTTTATTGCAGTAAATTTATGGGTTTTTTCGTGAGCCTTTCAAAGACTTCTGGAATGTAAGGCCACATTCACAGGTCACTGCGCCGTTACCTAGCAACCCCGTTACCGAGCACACCCCGTTACCTAGCACCCAAAGTGGAACTCAAGCAGGTTTTACTGATAACAAATCAGCCTGGATGATAATATAGATAACATTGTTGTTTTTTGAGACCATTTTTATGAAATGCAATTTTATATAACTCAAGTTCACACTCTCAAAGAGCAAATAGATTTTATTTCTTACGAAAATTTACCGCTGGAACTGGAAGACATTTTATTAATCTAAATTAAATAAATAGCCGAAACAGCAAATAAAATTGATATTGAAATTTCTGCCCTACAAATGTTTTATCATCCAGTCTTTGGTACAAAGTACCAGAGTATTAAGTCCAAAGGAAAAGGAAAAATAAAATTACCAAAAATAAAACATTATTTTCATAAAATTAGAAAAAAAGTCATATTATTGCAAGAATCAAGTCACAAAAGTATGAATATTCATAATATTATTTTCATAAAAATGTCTGTAATGAGCTCAGGAGAACTAAAATCTGATTATCTCAGAAGGATTTAGTCCAAAGATGTAATGAAGCCCACAGACCTCTCCTGACCTGCTCAGTGAACCTAAATGGGTCTCCTGCCTCAAAAATACCGTAATTTTCGGACTAAAAGTGGCTACTTTTTGTATATCTTTCTTCCACCGCCAGGGGGCGTTTTTGCAGGAGGTGAATCATTTGAAGTCAAAATTGGAAATCAAAGAAGAAAGTGCTAATTTTCAGCCTAGCATGCGCTAACAGCAGCTCGGCGGGGAAACGTCTTCAGACTGATGCAGCTTTTAAGTTGCGGGCCGATCTGACGGTTCGGGCGGGAAATGGAGCCGCTGCACGTAAACCCTGCATGAAGGAAACCATGGAAACGGAGGCCTGCGTCGTTCATAAATCCAGCAGCTTCGTCAGGACGCCGCCCTCTGCTGGGGCCTTGTGGAAAACCGAGAGCGGCTGATACATGTTTACAGTTTTTCCCCCAAAATTGCAGCTGCGGCTTGTAGTATGGTGCGTTCTATATTCCGGAATTTACGGTAGTCGTAATGCTCCTTCCTGTCCTGGTTCTTGTGTTTCTGCAGACGTGGAGCGGCCCGGAGCGGCTGCTGGCCCTGGACGAGCTGATCGACCGGTGCGAGACCAGCCAGGTGAAGCACATGATGCAGGTGATCGAGCCTCAGTTCCAGAGAGACTTCATATCTCTGCTCCCCAAGGAGGTAAAGCCGGACACTCCACCCGCCTGCCCGTCGCGGAGCTCGGCGTTTTAACGGAGCGTTTCCTGTGCGCAGCTCGCCCTGTACGTGCTGACCTTCCTGGCCCCCAGGGACCTGCTGCAGGCGGCGCAGACCTGCAGGTACTGGAGGATCCTGGCGGAAGACAACCTGCTGTGGCGGGAGAAATGCCGTGAGGAAGGTAAACACTGAGCAGAACAGCCTGGGGCGGTAATCGATACTATCAATTAGTCTAACTTTTTGGTTTTGGAAGATTTAATTTTTGGAAAAAATGGATTTTTTTCCACCGATGTGATCCTTGGAGCTTCTATTTGTTTGGACTTTGAATCCAGGTCAACCAGACTTCCAGTAATTGATTGTCCTGATGATTAATCAGTTAGTCACATAGTCAATTAGGAAAATCTCCTGATTTTTAAATGACCCATTTAAGCTTTATTTTAAATGATAAAATGAACATTTTATTGCCTATGAATAAGTTGTTCTTTCAGTAAATGGCTTTTTTTATCCTTAATCAATTACGAAATTTGCAGACAATTCTTTGAAGACTTGATTAATCACGATTAATCGTTTCAGCTCTACGACAATGGAATATAAGAGTCTGGAATATTTTTAATTACAAGAATAAAACCATAATATTTTCTGCGTAAAGTAGGAAAATGAGAAAAAAGTGGCAGTAATTTTATGAAAACTCCTACAAGAAAAAGAATAAAATAAAAACAGGAATGTTTCTTTATATTTTCACTCCTTTCTCTCTATTTTCACTCCAGCTGACTATTGCTGTATCTTTTCTATGAGGTTCGTTAAGCCGCGTCAGGAGTTTTGACCTCATTAATCACTCAGGTAGAAACAGGCTCTCCAACTTAATGAGCTTTGTTGATTTTACTTTTATTCTAATCACACGAGTTTCAATTTGTAGTCTTGCTTTTTTCTTTGTTTGACCAAATCCCTGAACAATAAATATAATCAATCTAAATATAATGCAAGATGATGAAAATTATTACCTTGGAAAGTTTATCTAAAAACTGTTAAATTTCCCTCTGCTAGATTTATTTATAGCTTATGGACTGAGTGTTTTCCTAATGGAGTCTTGGCAGAGATGAGTATCATGCAAAAAGGATTTTACTTTAAATAAATGAAGTGCAAGTATATGTTACAGAAGCAGAAATATTTTACAAACAAATGTTTGTGAAGCTTCAAGCCATTTGTAAGCGTCATCAGAGCAGAAACTCTTCATATATGTTATTATTTCAAAGATAAAACAAAAGGAAAAACATGAATTCAAGCCAAAAGATGAACTTTCTGGATGTAAAACGCCTTAAAAGCTGAGGGTTACATGTTCATACAGCAATCCATCACTTCTTTCATTCAGCGCAATGCAGTGGATGAGTGTGTGTGTGTGTGTGTGTGTGCGCGCGCGGCTGGGCGTTGAGCCAGTCAGTGGAGATTCACTGCCAGCGCTCAGCAGCCATACCAATGAGGCTACCTAACGTTAGCGCCACACCACAGCCATACTAATGAAGGAGGCTAACTGCAGCTCCATAAATAAGGCTAATTATTAACCCTCACACTGCGCTGCTGGGAACAGTGTTGCTGTTCACAAGAGGTCAGGCAGAATACAGATGCAGCTAGCCTTCATTAGCATCGGTCCATTTGCATACTGATGGAACAACTGCTCATGCTGCAGAGCTAGCTAGCTAAACTAAAGCTATGCTGTTTGGTTCAGAGCAGAAACACCAAAGACTGTTAGGACTAAAGGACTGCAAAAATACAGTCCCAATATCAAACCTTTAGCAGCTAATGTTAGCTTCCCTCTAATGAGGTAAACCAATTACCTTATTAGCATAACAACCTAATGTTTTTTTGTGGTTATTTCTAATATATTGTTTGGGTTTTATATAATAAAGAGACTTAGAACTCGGATAACAGCCATATTTGTAGTTGGCTATAGTTTTAGGCTTTAGCTTAATTAGCTTTAACTTTATTATCCATTTTAGCTGTTAGCTTTAAGTAAAATAAAATATCTTTTATTGCTCCAGATTGAAATTCAGCAGGACATGTAGGTTCACACAAAGATCAAATATAGCATAAATATATTGATATAAAACTGAACTACAAATAAAATATTGTACAGTAAGGGCATAAAATACTGTGCAGTTATTCAAAATACATAGCGTCAGGAGTTGTTTATGTTCCTCCCCAATTACTGAAGGCCGTAAATATGTTAGAATTGCAGCCAAAGTGATTTATTTAAATTAAATACAATATATAAAATTAACGTATTAAGCCATTGAAAGTTGAATATTTGTGGTGAAAATTAATTGGTCGGCATTTTAAACTAGAATTTTAATTTTAATTAGACAAAAATTAATCAGTCTCAAAGTGTACTTTCCTGCTTAAATGAACTTGACTCATTGATAACTTGGCTGCCACTGATGATACTGTAATTAACAGATTAATCAAAAAGCCCAGTTGGTACCAAACACTGCAGCACCAACACTTTCCTGGTCTTTTAATGTGGAATCACCATGATAGATGTGCTGCAGCCTGGTTTAATGTCTGTCGTGTGACATTGCCTGAATCAGCCATTAAACTGGACTTTGCTGTATTATTGTTGTGTTTTATTTTCAGGTGTATCAGACGACGTGCCGTATCGCCGCAGAGAGAGCCTTCGCCCCGATGCTCCGTTCAGCCCGTGGAAATCCGTCTACATCAGACAGCATCGCATAGAGACCAACTGGAGGAAGGGCGACGCGAGGGAACCCATGGTACCGTCCCGCTGGCCGAGACCCAACAACCCGGCCTCCGATTCAGAAACTGACTCTTCACGTTTTCATAGGTGCTGAAAGGCCACGATGATCATGTGATCACCTGCCTCCAGTTCAGCGGCGACCTGATCGTCAGCGGCTCGGATGACAACACGCTCAAAGTGTGGTCGGCCGTCACTGGGAAGGTAGGGCGCCATTTGGTACGCAGAGATGTTTAAAACTAATCAATAATTATCAATACCGTCAGATATAAAATACTTATGTTGTGCTAAGTTGTTTAGCCTGTGCTGTCAGCTTTAAACATGACTCATGAAAGGTTACAGAGGCTCTAGTGAGGCGGATTTCGGTGCGACGTGGAGGCAGACGGGCCAGATGTGTCGGTCTGGGTGTGTTTCTGAAACACAAACAGCAGCGTTAGTTCAACACACATTGTATGTTTTACCTGGATAACAGGTAAAACACAGAGTGATCTGCTATGTTTGTTAACGCTCACATGCTGTTCTGTCTCCTCCTCATCCTTAAACAAACACAGACATAAAATAAAAACATTCAGAATCTGTCATTAAACCAACAGAGGAGGTTTAAAAAACACAGAAATGACCTAAATGATCTGCTCTACCTTTAACTAACTTCTGTTGATCTACAAGAGAAAGTTGGCAGGAACGCAGCCGCTTTGGTCACTGGTATAAATATAACACAGCTAAACTCTAAATAAATGTTTCTATGGTTAAAGTAGGGCTGCAAGTAATAATCAGTTATTCTATCAATTTATTCTGACGATTAATAGATTAATCACAAAAATTAGCACATTCTGTGTTTTTCATTTAACCAATTAATTCATTTTTACATAACAGAGTACATTAAAAACAAATAATTAAGTCCCTTTTTAAATGTGAAAATAAACATTTTATTGCCTAAAATCCAATAATGCTGCATTCCTATAGCAAATGTTTGATCATTTGTAGAAAAAGATGCATCTGAAAAATATTCTTCCATGATATTTATTTAAAGCATTCACTATTTAAAATTGGTCAGTATTTTTTTACCTGAGAATTGTTATGTTAAAGAACATAATTTCACACTCACTTTAAGACATTTAGGTTGAATTTGTGAAGGAGCACATTATCCTGGAGCTAAACGACCTTTGACCTTTCTTATTGTCTCCTGTGGCAAACGTTAAACCTGAAACTGTAAAAAGATCGAAGTTCGTTAAATTTTCTAGATTTTTTTTCTTTGCTGTTTCTGATTGCTTATGCTAACCCTGCTAACTAGCATAAGGTGCTAATGCTATCCCTGCTAACTAGCAAAAGGTGCTAATGCTAACCCTGCTAACTAGCATAAGGTGCTAATGCTAACCCTACTAACTAGCATGAGATGCTAATGCTAACCCTGCTAACTAGAATAAGGTGCTAATGCTAACCCTGCTAACTAGCAAAAGGTGCTAATGCTAACCCTGCTAACTAGCATAAGGTGCTAATGCTAACCCTACTAAGTAGCATGAGATGCTAATGCTAACCCTGCTAACTAGCATAAGGTGCTAAAGCAGCTTGCAGAACGCAGACCTTCACTCTGAATCATCTTTGCTCTGCATCAGTAAAACGCTGCGTTCGGATCGGCAAACTGTTTCTTTAATATTTATAAATAATGAAACAGGAAGGATTAAAGAAATATTTTAGAATTGTTTACTTTTCTAATAAAATAACATCAAATCAATACCATTCATAAGATCAATATGACTGTCATTATTAACAAGTATTGATGTTTTAATGGCAGAATGACTAGTTGTTGCTTTTCTGTTCTGAAATAATGCTAATTAGAGAATCGTATAGTTTAAAGTTGTAGATATAATCGTAAGCGTTGCGCCTGTCGCGCTGCCTCGCTGTGTTTATGGCCCGGTCGTTAAACGCCGGGAGCCGTTTTATGGGTCTTAACTATTCCAAAAATGTGCAAACATTTTTCAAAACACCCATAAAGTCAGATCGCTATCTCGGGGCTTCCTTCCTATCGGGGCAGGTGAGAGTTCAGAGTTCATCCTGAGAGTTTCGGCTCAAAGTTCACAGATTGAAACGACAGCAGCTTCATCTATTGTGATGAATATTTTACATGTGCTGCTGAAACGCACTAAAACGCATCACGTTCCCTCATATCTGCCTTCAGCGCTGAAGAGGTCAGTGGACGCGACCTTCAGTTAAGCAAACAAACATTGTTCTGGTTTCGGTTGAACATTCTTCAGCGCGACACACCTGCTGCTGTTTCTGCCCGGACCTGCCTCGGTGCGAGCAGAACGTTCACCTGCTCACCTTGTGAGGACGTTTCCTCTAAAATCAAAACCCTTAAAACGTGAACAATTAAAAATGAAACGTGTTTTAAACAACTGTTACTCTGCATGGAACTGTGCGTTCCTCGGGTTTTTTGTTTTTTAAAACAAACGTCAGCATCTGCAGTTCACAGAGGTCAAACGTTTCCCTGCCCCCCCTCACTCTCCTTTTGTGTCGTTGCCACGGCAACCCCCATCACAACAACGGCGAGGTGAAACCGGACTGTTGTCTGTCTGCGCGTCCTTCGACTGCGGCTGTGAAAGTAAAAACAAACATTGACTCAAGTTTGTAAAGAATGTGAGTCTGAGGGCGAAACTCACAGCCAGAAAGGAAAAAACATTTATTATTCATTTAATTTGTGGAAACTGGCAAACAAACAAGGTCAAGTTCAGATTTTACTTTCGTCATTCTGTTCACAGTTTTGTTAGTTTATTTCTATGAGGGGCAGGAATTGTCATGTTGAATCCATCAGAGCGATAATTAATGACTGAGACGCCGCTGTTTGTGTGTTTAAGTTTAAAATATATCAGCAAAGCATCAGTATAGACATTACAGCATTAATTTTAAATATATATCAGATCAGGATTTTATCACAATTTTGTGTCACATAATCAAAGTTAATATTTAACTTAACTACAGTGTTAACATTTCTAAAAACATATTTAATATAGAATGTTAATTTATCTATAGATTCCTTAGAAAAGCAGCAAAAATAGTTTTCATTGTAATAATCTGTATGTTTAAAAGACGTTTCTTTATAAAGTTGATCCAGCTGTTGGAGCCACATGTTGGTGAATCTTTAAGATGTGATCGATCAGATCTGATGAGCTCATCGTCTCTCTGCGTCGCCTCAGTGTCTGCGCTCGCTGACGGGCCACAGCGGCGGCGTGTGGTGCAGTCAGATGGCCGGCGCCACGGTGATCAGCGGCTCCACCGACCGGACGCTGCGGGTCTGGGACGCCGAGAGCGGCGAGTGCGTCCACGCCCTGTACGGCCACACGTCCACGGTGCGCTGCATGCACCTGCACGGCGAGAGG
Organism: Poeciliopsis turrubarensis; assembly: GCA_010277015.1. Classification (NCBI taxonomy): domain Eukaryota; kingdom Metazoa; phylum Chordata; class Actinopteri; order Cyprinodontiformes; family Poeciliidae; genus Poeciliopsis; species Poeciliopsis turrubarensis. The sequence continues at coordinate 350,581 of VMRN01000173.1, read as the reverse complement.
TAACGCACTCACTCACTCACTCACTCACTCACTCACTCACTCACAGCGTGGAGGGTGAGTAAACGTGTCGTCTCCATAGCAACCACAAAGACCCTGAAAAAGCACCCGCACCGACACACATCTGCGCGAGCACGTCTGTGTGGCTGGCTCCCGTCTCCATGGCAACCTGCTGATGCAGGGCGTTTTTATTGTTGTTGTAGCATCGTTTATCACGGTCGTGCATGAATGGAAGCGCTGAAGGCCAGCGGAGCGGAGCGAGGAGCGAACACGAGAGCAAACAAACACGGATTCATCAATAATTCATTAGAAAAGCGTAAATATGGAGGAGAAGGACGACATTCAGAGCAGATTCAGCTCACGGCTCCAACGCTAATCGGCCTTTTAGTTTATTCTATCGATTCATCAATTTATTCTGATGAATGGTCACATAGAAAATCAGAACATTGGGCATCGTTTTATTTATCAATATATTCCATTCTGACAATTACAGTATTGGCAACAATAGTTGAATAAAAAATTGGCACATTTGGCATTCCATAATTTTAATCATCGATTTATTTAATTTAATTGATCTACTCTATTGATTAATCACTTTTCTCTCTCAATTGATCGATTAATTGGGAAGAAATTGGCACATTTTGCAGATTTTTTCATTTAAACGCTAAAAGCTTTTTTTATAGATTATAAAAACATTAAAAGATGAAAGTAATCAATAATTGTTTAATAACTTAACTGAATTCGTATCTGCAACTAGCAAATATTTTAGTTATCAATTATTCTATTGATTAATCTGATTAATGGTTTGAGCTCTAATTCAGATTCTCCTAATTAAAGGTAATTTTGAACATTAAAACAGATTTTAAATAGTTTTATTTTCGTAGTTTCCTGTTGTTCCACTGGGATTCGTTGTCTGATCGTCTTATTTGATCGACCCTTAAAGTGGTGAGTGCCGCATTCTGATTGGCTCAGGCTGCAGTGACGTCATGCTCCCTGTCGCAGGGTGGTGTCTGGTTCCCGGGACACGACGCTGCGCGTGTGGAACGTGTCGACGGGCCGCTGCGAACACGTGCTGACGGGCCACGTGGCGGCGGTGCGCTGCGTCCAGTACGACGGGCGGCGGGTCGTGTCGGGCGGATACGACTACATGGTGAAGGTGTGGGACCCCGAGACGGAGGTGTGTCTGCACACTCTGCAGGGTCACACCAACAGAGTGTACTCTCTGCAGGTAAACACACACACACACACACACACACACACACACGTCAGCGAGTGTCCCATCCCTGCTACGGTACCTGAATCCGTTTCTTCCTGTTTCCTCGCAGTTTGACGGCGTCTTCGTGGTGAGCGGCTCGTTGGACACGTCAATCAGAGTCTGGGACGTGGAGACAGGTAGATATGCAGCACATAGATTTTCCTGAATGAATCAGAAGGTTTGGTTGTGCAGCGTGTGGCGATGATGAGCCACATGAACAGGTTTCACTCACCAACATTCAGATATCGGAGGATGAACCTGAGTTCAGCGTAAACAAACATGGCCGACGAAGAGGAAGTGATGAGGATAGTTTGAATGTTTTAGCAGAAAGTAAACGACACAACCAGGCTCTCTTTGCCTTCATGTTTCCCTCAGCTTGCTTTCTGATTGGCTTTTTATCAGCTTGTTGCAGAAATCAATTAATCAGCTGATAGATTAACATTTGCAATCTGTTTAATTTTTTAAAAAATCCATTTTATTTATGGTTTTGGTTTTGTGTGAGGTGACAATAAGCAGTAAATCAATAAATCGCAGGATAAATTAAAAGGATTTTCATGATTTATTGTTTTTCTCAGGATGAAAAGTTTTCATTCTGGTGATTCAGCTGAACCTTTTTTTAAGGATAATTTTGTTTATAGAATCTTCATAATTCATTTTCTATAAATTTAGTTTATTTATTTGTTTTATTTAAAATATCTATCAGTTCCAGTCTTAAATGTTCATCTGAAGCTTATTGATCTGTGAGATTGTGTTCTTGAGTTTTCATGCCATAAACATTTTATTACTTGACAATGACTTAAAAACAACAGGATTATAATTTCTGGGACAGTTTGTTGTCCAGCCTTGTTATAATTTGTTGGTTAAATTGAACGTCACTCTCAAAATGTGGATTTTAAAAGGTTTTAAAGGGATGAAACGACCTCTTGTCGACCTTGTGCTGTGTTCAGGCGGATGTGTTCACACGCTGACCGGCCATCAGTCGCTGACGAGCGGGATGGAGCTGCGCGACAACATCCTGGTGTCCGGGAACGCCGACTCCACCGTGCGAGTGTGGGACGTCCGGACCGGACAATGTCTCCACACGCTGCAAGGTGGGATCCGAACACAGAAACCAGTTTGACCAGAGATGGAGTCAAAGCCCGGCTGACGTTCTGGTCTTCCTTCAGGTCCCAATAAGCACCAGTCTGCAGTGACCTGCCTGCAGTTCTGCAGAGGTCTGGTTCTGTCCAGCTCCGACGACGGGACCGTCAAGCTGTGGGACCTGCGGACCGGCGCCTGGCTGCGGGACGTGGTGGCGCTGCAGAGCCGCGGATCAGGTCGGTTTCAAACACGTCTGGATGTTTGAGAGCAGCTTTTATAAATCCAACCGAGTTTCTAGCAGATTAAAGTCATTTTAATCTGAGTGGATTAAACATGTTTGATTGTCGTTCAGTGGGTAGAAAGAGGAGAAATACTTCATAATAAAGTTACTCCTGTAAAAGTAAAACGTACATAGTAGTAAAAATAGCCTTGTTGCTGAAACGTGTTGTACAGATCAACTTTTCATTGATTGATTGATTGATTGATTGATTGATGCTCCTCAGGCGGCGTGGTTTGGCGAATCAGAGCGTCCGACACCCGGCTGGTGTGCGCTGCAGGAAGCAGGAACGGCACCGAGGAGACCAAGCTCCTGGTTTTGGACTTTGACCTGGACGACACCAAGACCGACCCGGACCTGAAATGAGCGAGAAACCGACCAATCAGAGCGGAGGAGGCGACAGAAACGGACTCTTTGTTGTTGTTGTTGTTGACCAAAGTCCGACTGAACCAGTCAGTCAGCTGTGAATGTTACAACACGACCAGAAACGGACGGACAAAAAGAACCTGCTGCTGGACAGAACCAACCAGAATAATGGATGTAATATATGAATGTTTTGGGATTTCGCTCCTTTTTTTTTTCTGTTTTTTGCTGCTGAACCAATGAGGAGGTGAAGATGCTGTTTAAACCAACCAAACCGTAACGGCGCTGGTCTTCAGTCAGCGTTGATCTCAACCGGTGATGTTCCAGCCGCAGCTGGGACATCGATCCACGTTATGAGAAGAACCAGAACCAGAAACCAGAACCAGAACCAGAGCCTCACATCTGCAACAGCTGGAGCAAATAAAACCTGAAGCAAAATGAAACCGATCCATTAAAATGGAAGGAAACAGAACAAAAGATCAATTAAAGGAAGGATTTTAACTATTAATCAGACACAAAATCACAGCTATTACCAATCGGCTGTTTATTTAGTTTGATAAATGTTCAAAACTTATTGATTTGAACTGATCTTTCATCTCCATATTTACAAATTATACATCAAAATGCAGGAGTTTTTCTCTCATTGCTGTGGGATTAAAAGTTGTGATGCTCAAGGTCTGTAGATGTTTCAGATTGGAGGCTGAGTGCTGCTTTTATCATCTCTCTTTAGAATAAGGAACAATAAAAACATGGTTTATATGAAGAAAACAGATTATTACGCCCTGAACTCCCGCAGCAGACACCTCTAAATCCTGCTGATTTATTTTATTCAGCCTTGTAAACTTTCTAAATGTGATGAATACAGATGTAGGAGGGAGAGAACGGTTCATGAAAACAGAATGCATTTATCACCTTGTGCCTTTTTCTTTCCTTTTACAGCCAAAAACACAATTATTACTTGAAAGACGGGTAGAAAAACCGAAACGTTGCTGCAAGAATATTAGTTTTTCAGTTGAAAACCTTAGATCTGCTGTTTTAATCTCATATACTTTAGAAATATGATAAAACTGGATGTATTCAGCTTTAGTTCTCATTAATCACACGTTGTTTTTTCTTAATTTTCCTGAAAACTCAGTAACTGGACAGATTTTATGTAAAAACATTAAGCAGCAGAGCGGATCAGATTATCTCTGCTTTTATCTGCAGAGATAAATATATAAATCATATCTTCATGTTTTCTTTTTCAACACTGGTAAGAGATTTATTCAGTATTTAACAATTCAGCTTCTGTTGCGCTTGATGTCAGGGAGCTTTAATTTTTTCATCATCCTGCCAGTAATTATCTTTTTCATTAATTTGTGCAGCTGAACCATAATTATGTTAATCCCTCGATTACACATTTAATCCAAGTTTAAATTTAATCTAATGAACCTCAGAAATCTGCCTCGTTTGAACATTTAGTCACGTTTTGAGCCGGTTTTATGATGCATCTGCCGGTTTGCAGCAAATTCACTTTAATTCTAGAAAATCTGAATCTTTTTAATGAATTTTTGTTTTGTGTTTGTGAAGCGAAACCCTCCTTTCGTGTTTTTTTCTCAGCTATTGAAACGAATAATAATAAAAAAGAGGATAAATAATTGAGATCAGCTGCTGGCTGCAGACGTTAATTCGACGAGCCGCTGTTGCTAGGCAACAGCAAGCAGAGTTTGGACACATCTTCCCAGCAACAAGTTGGTATTTGAGGAGGAGGGCTGACCTTCTGCAGGTGTGAGGCTCTCCGACCGTCGTTTTCTGTGAAATAGTGTAAATACAGAGAGGATGTACATAATGAAGTTTTTATAAATAAAAGAAACAGAGGAAATATTGTCCTGGTTGAGAGGAAAAAGTCCTGGATGAATGAATATGAATCAATAAACGAGTTTTATAAAAATGTGGACTGATGGTTATTAATCTAATAACTCATGATGAAGATAAATAAATGTATTTCTGTAAAATTGATAATTAGTGCAGCTCAGATCTATTATGCAGATTCAATAAATGTGGATATTACTGAAATTTATTTCTGTAATTTAACTCAATCTGAGGCTTTGAAGCTTTTATTTCAGTTAATTTTGATGATTTTCTGCTTACAGTGAATGAAAATATAACATTTAAGGTCAAAATATTAAATGAAACTAATAAAAAATATATTTTAATACAAAAACAGGCTTTAATGAGAAGCCTGTTTAAAAGTTTGATTTTCAATAAATTCACTTTAAGTGAAACTATTTATTTAGATTAACACAATCTGATGTTTTCAAACTTTTATTTGTGTTAATTTTGATGATTTTCTGTTCACAGTAGATTAAAATATGACAATTAATGTCAAAACATTTATCAGAGTCTCACGAATAGCATCTTTGAAAATCTGATGTTTTTCTCCTGGTTTATTTTATATAAATATACATAAATATATTTTCCTGAATAAATTCAGAATAATCTGTTTAAAAGCTATCTGACATATTGTGAGGAGCAAACATGGCTCCCAGTAATAAAACAGGAAATATTGATAAATAAAAATCCAGATCATTTAAATATTTTCTTACTATTAACTTGAGTTTAATTTAGAAAAGTCGGCAGTTTCTAAAATAGTTTCTCCCTTTGGAGTCACTGAAGTGTTTTTGAATTATGATTTAGTTTAATTAAATAATCTTGTCCTGGTTGAATTGTGTACATTTCAACCAGCAGCTTGCAGAAATCGAGTGGAAACGTTTTGAATGAAAACTGATTTTTATGTATTGATTTGAAGTTGAGCTCCAGCCTCGGCTCCTCGTTTCCTGTCTGAATCTCAGCAGAGCTTCGTGTTTCTCTACGTGGGAGTCGGTGGGAGAACGGGAAGCGTTACGCAACCAGAACCGGGCTCAGCGTCCAGAACCAGAACCAGAAGAAGAAGAAAACACGTAGGAGGTGTGAGCATCTTTCTCTGAGCTTCATTAATAAAACAAAACCCGAATCCCCGGCTTCTCCTGCTTGTCAGTATTCAACCAGTGAGTTTATTTTCTGCAAACACTCTGATGGCTTTTTGGGTTTTCTGGGCTTTTAAAATTCACTGAAAGCATCTGAGGCATCAGAACAAAGAAAAGCATGAAAATGTGAAGAAAATTAAGAAAAAAGGAAATAGGAACAAGAAATGGAAGGTGATTAAATGGAAAAAGGAAACATTAAAAAGTAAAAACTGAAGGAAACAAAACGACAGAGGAAGAAAAATAATAACAGAATGAACTAAATATATTGACCTGTTTCTTCCATGTGGTGTTTCTGTTCATCCTCGTTCCTCTGGGATTCACCTGTTTCCAGGTGAGTTACTGAGGAGATTCTGGTGGTTCTGTGGGGAAGCAGCAGAACCTCCTGGGTCATGAAGGATCACAGATGTTTTTCAGCTGCAGGTTGGAACAAACAGGAAAAACAAACTGGTTCAAAACTGAAACAGACATGATAATAACAACCTATTGTTATTATCATTATGTTCTTATGTAATTATGTTAAATGTCAAGACCACAAAGTCTACTATTGAAATATTTCCCGTTTAGTGCAGGTAAGAGTTTCTTCACAATTCGTCCTTTTCAATAATTTCAGGATCTATATTTTGCTCAGATGTTCACACAATGAGCAAATTAATGAACAAACTCCTCACTGTTCTCCTTTCATGTATGTCCTTTTTAATTAATCATTCAAGCTACTGTAACCTGTCGGTTTTCACTTACAATAAAACAAAACTAATTGTGAGTAACTTTTCGTGTAGATATAGAAGCTGGTTTTAAACGACTAATGCCTAAATATCGTTATAAGATAAATAAACTAATAGAACTAGGACTTTTTCATCAATATTGAGGCATTATTAATTACAAACAATTTAATATATGTCTTGCTGACAAGTTGAATTATGTATTTTTCCATGATTCCATCAAACTCCACCTTCTTTTAAAGAAACACTGTCAGCTCCACCTATCAAAGTTATTTCCCCACCTCTCAGGTAAGGTGAGGCCAACAGGTACATTCCAGCTTATTACATCCACTGGAAGCGATAAAAGTACAGGTGAAGCTCACAGAGGCATTCTTAAGAGAGCAGAGGGGAGTTCAGATGGATAAAATCTCCTGCTCCGTCTGTTTGGATCTACTGAAGGATCCGGTGACTCTTCCCTGCGGACACAGTTACTGCATGAACTGCATCAAACGACACTGGGATGGAGAAGATCAGAAGAAAACCTACAGCTGCCCTCAGTGCAGGAAAGAGTTCAAACCGAGACCTGCCCTAAAAAAAAACATGATGCTGGCTGCCTTAGTGGAGGATCTGAAGAAGAATGGACTCCAAGCTGCTCCAGCTGATCACTGCTATGCTGGACCTGAAGATGTGGCCTGTGATGTCTGCACTGGGAGGAAGAGGAAAGCGGTCAAGTCCTGTTTATTTTGTTTAGCTTCATATTGTCAACAGCACCTGCAAACTCACTATGATGTTCTACCATTACAAAAACACAAGCTGGTGGATCCGTCAAAGAACCTCCAGCAGAACATCTGCTCTCGTCATGATGAGGTGATGAAGATTTTCTGTCGTACTGATCAGCAGTGTATCTGTTATCTCTGCACTATGGAGGAACATAAAGGCCATGAAACAGTCCCAGCTGCAGCAGAAATGGCTGAGAAAAAGAAGAAACTCCAGGAGAGTCGACAACAAATCCATCAGAGAATCCAGGACCAAGAGAAAGATGTGAAGCTGCTTCAGCAGGAGGTGGAGGCCATCAATGTCTCTGCTGATAAAACAGTGGAGGACAGTGAGAAGATCTTCACTGAGCTGATCCGTCTCCTCCAGGAAAGAAGGTCTGATGTGAAGCAGCAGATCAGATCCCAGCAGGAAACTGAAGTGAGTCGAGTCAAAGATGTTCAGGAGAAGCTGCAGCAGGAGATCACTGAGCTGAAGAGGAAAGACGCTGAGCTGGAGCAGCTCTCACACACAGAGGATCACAACCAGTTTCTCCTCAACTACCCCTCACTGCCAGCACTCAGTGAATCTACAGGCTCATCCAGCATCAACATCCGTCCTCTGAGACACTTTGAGGACGTGACAGCAGCTGTGGCAGAGCTCAGAGACAAATTACAGGACGTCCTGAGAGACACATGGAGGAACATTCAACTGGCAATAAGTGATGTTGATGTATTGCTGTTTCGACCAGAACCGAATACCAGAGCCGACTTCCTGCAAAATGTTCGACACATCAATCTGGACCCAAACACAGCAAACAGTTACCTGTTGCTGTCTGAAGATGACGGAAGAGCAACTTTGACTAAACAAAAACAGTCATATATTGACCATCCAGATCGATTCAGTTCTTGGATTCAGGTATTAAGTAAAGAGAGTCTGACTGGGCGTTGTTACTGGGAGGTGGAGTGGGGAGGAGGAGGTATTGAAGTGGCGGTTTCATACCCAGGTATCAGCAGGGCAGGTAACTCCCATGAATGTGCCTTTGGCTTCAATGAAAACTCCTGGGCTTTACGTTGTGACAGCAGCAGTTACACATTCAGAAATAACAAAGTCGAAACCAAATTACCAGGTCCAGTTTCCTCCAGAGTGGGAGTGTATCTGGACCACAGAGCAGGTATTCTGTGTTTCTACAGCGTCTCTGAATCCATGACTCTGATCCACAGAGTCCAGACCAGATTCACTCAGCCTCTACATGCTGGGATTGGCTTCTTTTACTACTATTTGTACTATTCAGGAGGAGACACAGCTGAGTTCATCAAACTGTAATAGGAGTAGTTGATTTAATTCTGTAATTTTCACATATATTTCTTGCTGTCTTTAACTATGTCATCATTATTAAATGTTCAACTGTCAATCATCTTCCTTTAAAAGTTCACTTATTTCTTGATTTTATTAGGTTTAGTCTAATTATGGAAGGGGAAGCTCGGCTATAGTAGCTTAAACACATGAAATGTTTACCTTTACAAATTTTACTCAACCAAATGAACATTTGAATTTGTGCCTAAAATTGATGTAATTTTACTTTGTACCCTGAAATACATTAATAAAGCTGTCCTGTCTTTGCAATATGTATTTGCTGTTGTCCGTCTTTTTTTCTACAAGATACTGAAACCAAGAAACTGCTGCACCGTGATTATCACAGGTGGCTGGAAATTAACTCATTACATAAAAATGTGTGTTAAATAGTTTCTGCATTAGTTGCTCTGTGGAGCCTGTAATGTGAACAATCAATAATTACCAGGAATGTAATCTTTCTTCCATTGTTTCCAGGGAAATGGCCCCACGTTGGACACCAATTGTTTGGGGAGTGAAGAAATGGCGAATAACAAAAACAAATGATCGTATCACACTCTTTCTATCTACCTTATTTGGCAAATCTACATTTTACACAAGTTTCATCTTCACACAGTTTTCATAAAACTCCCGACTCTCACTGAGAGAGGAGCATATTTATACTCCAACCTGTCCAGGTATTTGTGTTAATTTCCTTTCCTGGGTTTGCTACGCTTCACAACTCTGAATCTGAGTCTCAGTTAGCTTGACTTTAGCTACTCATTATTCTGACTCAGATTCTAAGCTAATCACAGGCGATACCTGTTAGCTTGACATTGACAGGTTGTTACCTTGTGGTATTAGACTGATTCTGGCTGAAGCTTGACCTGGGCTACCTGCTAACTTATGATAAAGAGCTGTTAGCTTAACTGTCAGCATGAGTCTGACAAGCTGCTAGCTTGAGCCTCATAAGCTCAGGCCAGATGTTAGCCTTACTTTGCGTAGCAGTTAGCTTGACTCATTAGTTTGCCACAGTTAGAGCCTCAAATGACCAGGAACTGATGAGCCGTTAACATGATTCTTACAAGCTAGTAGCTATAAACTGCCTAGCTGTTAGCATTACTAGCAATAACTCTAGACTACATGCTAACTTCACACTAACCAGCTATTAGCTTGGCTCTTACTAGCATTTAGCGTTAACCTAAATAAAAATCGATTCCAAGCGTTTGTTTTGTTTCTGTAATGAATCTTTATGTTTATTTTACTCTTAAAGGCAGTCAGAACTTTTACATTTTACACTTTTTTGAGAAACTTATATTAAAACCTCAATCTGTAATCATTCCTGTTGAGTATTTTTAAATACTTGGATTCTTAAGTCATTATTTTACATTGTGTATGAAACATATCAGTTCATCTAGTTTAAAACAGAAACGAAATCAGAAATAAATGAAAGATAAAACAAATATCTAAGCATCAGAACCATTGGTTTATGTGTTTCACTGTGTGCTGCTCAGAGCTTTTCTTTTCTTTTCCTGTCATCCTACACACACCAGCCTGGCCCACTACGCTGTGTGTAACCCATATTTTATCTTTGCAGTTCACACAGGGGCCTGATTGATTATGTATGTTGAGCTCGTAGCACTGCGCTGCGTTTCTGTGGGCTCGTTTCATCTCTTCCATCTCCACACACCCCCATCGGTCACAAAGGAAACACTACATAGGCTGGTCTATATATATGTGATGTATGATCAAATAACACAAACACCTGCTCTGTGTAAGGAAGCACATCCAGCTGTGTGAATCTCTCCAGAGCTTTCTGCTGGACATCTTCATGCTGGTCGTAAAACAGGCAGAGCCGTGCTTTTAGTGAGATGAAACTGGCCCTGATGTTAGTGTGCGCTTTACGGCAATTACATTAACAGGATAAACACACAAACTGATGATGTGAGGAGCCTCAGTGATATAATGCGCCGCCCAACCAGAACGATCTGCTGTGAGTCTGAATATAGAGCAAGAGAAAGAAAATAATTAAACCTATTTTGGTTTTCTTTGTGCTTAGAGTTGGTCAGTTCTGTTGTTCGCCTGTTTTTAAGGACTAACCACCGAACCAGTTCTTATCGCATTTAAATTACAAATGTGAACAAATCTTGGCCAATATTTGGCTAATGTAAAAAATTAAAATAAAATAAAAAGAAACACACAATTTCCCAATTGCTGTGTTTTCATAAAATAAGAAACATAATTAAAATCAGTGACTAAGTTTTTTCGCAGCACAAATATACATATAAAAAATTCCTCTTAACTACTTCATGTCGTGTCTTCTTCGTGGTTTGCGCCAGCGCCGACTTCCGGTTGTGGATCATGTGACTCGTTGATACGAAAAAATGTTACCATTGGAAAAACACCTCATCCAGTGTTTATTTAGTCTTTGTTTTCACAGCTCTATGCAAATGCTACATGCTAATGAGTTATTTGTAGTTTCTAGATTAAACGTCATGTTATCCGTTTTCTTCCAGCTCTCCTGATTCTCCTGGTTTGATTTGACTCACACCTCAGTTCTTAGTGGTGGGGACAGACCCAGTTACCACAGAAACCAGAACCGGAAGTCCGAACCTGCTGGAACTTCTCCAGGGACTCCGGCTCCCTCTAGTGGCCAAACTAATTACATGTGTTACAACTTCATATTTGAGACCATTTTTAAGTAATATAATGCCATAATAAGAATGCAAAACACACTAATGAATATTTAACACTGGAGCTGGAAAACATTTTAAATAAGCAAAATAAACAAAACAGCACAAACAACAAATTAAGTGAATTATGAAGTCTCTGAAAACAAAATTATTCTTAAAATAATTAATTAGTTGAGACCAAATCAGCAGTCTGAAGCGTTTCATCATCCAGGATTTGGTAGAAAGAGAAAACGATAAAACGTGCAAATGCAGCTGATTTATTGCTTACATGCATTAGTGAATGTTCCAAACTTGTACTTTATGAAAACCTTATTAAAGTTGGTAAATAAACAATAAAAACTAAATGTGAATTATTGCTGTTTATGGCGTTAGAGGTTGGCTCCTCCCTGGACCAAGACAACATTTCCTCCCTAGCAGCGTCACAGGTTGTACTTTGGGCGTGAGCTATCATTTACATGACCAGGCAAAGCAGTTTCTGTTGTGAGGAAATGAAACTTACAAGACTGTTCTGACTGAACGGTACAATGGCTTACAAGGGATTTCACCTGGACCGAAGGAAATACTCCTGTTCCATCTGTTTGGATCTACTGAGGCATCCGGTGACTATTCCCTGTGGACACAGCTACTGCATGAACTGCATTCAATACTTCTGGGATGGAGAAGAGCAGAGGAGAAACTACAGCTGCCCTCAGTGCAGGAAAGCATTCAGACCAAGGCCTGTCCTGGAGAAAAGCATCATGTTAGCAGAGTTGGTGGAAGATCTGAAGAAGACTGGACCCCAAGCTGATCACTGCTATGCTGGACCTGAAGATGTGGCCTGCGATGTCTGCACTGGGAGGAAAATAAAAGCTGCCAAGTCCTGTTTAACCTGCCCAGCTTCCTACTGTAAGACTCATCTCCAGCCTCACTATGATGCTCCACCGTTACAGAAACACATTCTGGCAAACCCCACCAAGAAGCTCCAGGAGAGCATCTGCTCTCGTCATGATGAGGTGATGAAGATCTTCTGTCGAACTGACCAGAAGTTTATCTGTTATCTCTGCACTATGGATGAACTAAGAGTCACTGAAGTCAGTGTCTTCCTGCCCGAACCAGAACCGAAGAACAGAGCCGGATTCTTAAAGTATTCATGCAAAATCAGGCTGCATCCAAACACAGCAAACAAATACGTGTTATTGTCTGACGGGAACAGAAAAGCGACGTTAATGAATCATCGGCTGTCTTATCCTGATCATCCGGAAAGATTCACTGACTGGTTCCAGGTCCTGAGCAGAGAGAGTCTGACTGGACGTTGCTACTGGGAGGTGAAGAGGAGAGGAAGAGGAGTTGATGTCGCCGTTTCATACAGGAACATCAGCAGAACAGGGAAATCCAACAAATGTGCATTTGGGTTCAATGAGAACTCCTGGTCAATATCATGTCAGAAAACGGGTTTTACTTTCTGGCACAATGGTGCTGAAACTCAGGTACCAGGTCCAGTTTCCTCCAGAATAGGAGTGTATCTGGACCACAGAGCAGGTATTCTGTGTTTCTACAGCGTCTCTGGATCCATGACTCTGATCCACAGAGTCCAGACCAGATTCACTGAGCCTCTATATGCTGGGGTCCAGTTCTATTACTACTTGCATTCCTACCGAGGAGGAGACTCTGCTGAGTTCATGAAACTGAAATAGAGATTAGTTTGCTGAAAATTGTAATTTCCATCACCAGTTTTCACCATGAGGTCATGAGTGAACTTTGAACAATGACCCCATTGATCAAAGTTAAACTTTAAAGACTTTTTATTAAGAACTTTATCAAGTTTATTTCTTGTTTGGTTTTTTGTTGTTGTTTTTTGTTTTATTTGCTTTTAGGGGACGAGATGTTCTGGCAATAGGCACTTTAAAAATGTGTAATGAATTTAACAAAAACAAAATGCAATATTTAATTTAATTGCTAAATTGATGTAAAGTCTTTTTACTCACATGCTAAGTAAATAAAGCTGACTTGTCTTGATAAAACATTTTCATGGTGGAGTATTTGGACCAAGGTAAGAAAAAAATAATAGAATTACAAAAATGAAGTAATATTTTTAGGGGAATAAAGTTGAAAAATATTAGAATAAAATCATAATTATATGACTATTCTCAAAAAATAACTTCTCATTATTAAGACTTTATTCTCATAACATTATGACTCTATTCTTGTGTGAAAACGAACCACACACCTCCTGAAAATGTAAATGTTTTGGTCTCCAATCGAGTGAAAACATCCTGAGTTTTACCCTGATTTGCCCTTTGTTTGACCTTTGCTTGCTGTTAGCTGTAACTTTAGCCATCATTCTGATTTATGTTAGCTTGACTTGCTGCTTGCCGTTGTCTTTGTGTCAGTTTAGGATGTTACAGGCAACAACTGCAGACAATCGTGTAAACTTTGTCAGGTTTATTGAAAACAGTTTATGGATCTTTGTTTCCTGGCTGGAGGTTGTTTGGTACATATGTAGCAGAACATTGGCTGTTTCTACTGTATTTTTAATACATTTGCAGAAAACAACTATTTTCCACATTGCTTAAAGGTTTATTTGTGTGTTTAAGTTTGAGAAAAGAGATTAATTTAATACACTTTGGCACTCAAGTTCATCTGGATCAGAGAATAGGAACCGATTCTCTGTTGATCTGGGATTATGAATTTTAATGTCATTTATGTTTCACTCATTAACAAGAGTCACATTTTTGGTTTGAAACATTTATTTCACAGTCAAAAAACAAACCCAGAGGAATTGTTGGCACAACGGTTTCACTCCAAACCCAGTTTCAGTCCCTCATTAAAGCAACTTTAAATATTGGCAACCTGAAATATCCCAACCCAATCATAACCAGTGGGAAGCCGATCAGTTGAACCCGTCAGCCCAAACGAGCAGCTCAGTCTCTGTCTTCTTTCCTCTGATCCTGAGAGTCCCGGATCGGCCGGATCGGATCACCTGATGGTGCGGTACATCATGAAGTCCACCGTGGTGCATCGTGGGAACTTGCCGATGGAGCTCTCCTCCACGGGCGTGTAAACCTTGATCTGCCGCATGTGCGTGTCTCTGCCGTTCTGGTGGTTGGCAAGCACTGCGATCTGGATCATGAAGGTACTGATTGGTTCATTTGTTCGCTGAAAACACAGAAATTAAAAGTTAGACACTGAAAAAAAAGGAATAAACAAAATGAAAATGAATACAGAAATACTTCAGGGATTTTAATTTGTACCTGGATTTTTAAAAAATCTAAATACTAAAGTCTTTGAAAGTTTTATGCTGCAGAGCAACACTGCCGCCAGGTGGTGAAACCCGGAATTACATCTGATTGAATTCAGGACGAAATAAAATGCAGTTTTCAGGTTTTTAAAATAGTTTCAGGAACAACTGAGACAAAATAAACAGATAATTCATGAAAATTAACATTTAAAATACAGGGTTTGTTTTGTGCAAAGAAGTATTAGAGCCATACTTAAAAAATAAGATAAACTGAGGAGAATTAAGTTCAAATAACTTGATGATAAAGTCAGAATATTTTGAGAAGAATGTAATATTATGTGAATAAAGTCATAAAATTACAAGAATAAAGTTGTAATATATTAGTTTGTCTCAACTTTACTCTCATACGACTTTATTCTCGTAATTTTACTTTTTATGGTCCTAATGTGGCCCAAACAGTTTGTTGCAGTTTTGGACAGAAAAAATAAAAACAGATTTAAATCAGTGGCCTTAAACACAGATCTCTTCAACCTTCCAACCCTTTGAAAAATGTTTCTATATTTCCAACAGGCAGAAAAAAAAGAGATAAGTTTTGCACCACCTCCTGTTTTTGCTGAATCCAAAAACAGAATCTGGATGTTTTTACCTGATTTAGTAGAGAGATGTGAATCCAGCCGCTGGGCTCCACCATCTCCAGCTGCTGCAGAGACGAAGAAAAGATAATCGGACAGGTTTAACACCCAGCAGCTGTGACCTCTGAGCTGCAGAAACACAGACTTACCCTGATCTCTTGAAGGTTGTGGAAATTGTTGCCCACTCTCACAGAGATTTTACTGGGCGTGTAACTTTCATCTGATTTATAATCAGCGTAAATACACAACATCTTCACCGTCGTCCTCCTCCTGCAGACAACCAGACGTCCAATCAGAGGCAAACATACGACACAGAAATCAGAAACATAACAAACAATAAAAATAAAACTACTAAACTTTGCTCTAAAATCTGCTTTTCTCTAAAATTTACAAATATGTAGAAGTTATAATTTGTGGTTGAAGTTAAAAACTGCTTTTTACTAGCTTTTTCATATTAAATAAAATCAAACCTACACATTTTTCTATTTCTGCCAAAACTTCCCATAATTTTTTTTAATAACAAATACATGTCTGAAAAGTGTGGTGTGCATTTATTTATGTGTTGGAATGGTCCAATCAAAGCCCAGAAGCTAAATCCAAAAAAGAATCCATCCTGTGTGACTGCGCTGGAGTCGTTTTATAAAAATCTCATCTGGTGGAGAAAAGTCCCAAAAGATTTGCAGCTGCAGCTAAACGGAAAGGTGGTGCTACTGATTTAGAGCAGCATGCCACACTTTTCAGATTGTTACTGCTAAAAACACTTGTCTTGTCCCATCAGTTCACAATTGTGACCTACTTTTAGCTGAACTAATGCAAATAAATCCCAATATAGAATATAGAAGTTTCAATGAGACAAAGTCTGAAAAGTTATTGTACGCAAATGGTATTTTAAAGCACTTTAAATTTAAAAGATTGAAAGAAATGATTCAGTAATATTATAATAATAAAATCTTACTCTAACTGTTCTTTTCTTATCGTTTTCCTTCTGGATAGATGGAAGTTTTGATAAAATATGTAGAGATTAAAAGAAAACCTACAAACTTTAGTACAGAGTAAAGTTACTGACAGTGATGTATTGAGATATTGAGATTATTAGTATGTGTAGATGTACATTCAACATGATTTCTAACAGATGTTAAACAATTTAACTGGTCTATATAAGAGCCAGCATGAATCTGAAGTAAGAAGAGATCGGATGTGATTGAGAAGGATTTTCCAGAAATACCTGAACTGAATGTTGACCAGGTGCGGCTGGGATCCATCTGACTGCCAGTAGGTCTCCAGGTTGTCATCCCTCAGCTGATCCACTCCAAATCCTGCGCACAGGACGCGTGTTTTCCACTGACTCCCCTCTAAATGTGCGTGTTTGTGTGGATCCGGTTCCTACCTGGTTTACAGGAGGACAGCGACCAGACCGCCTGGGAGCCGATCTCCCGGACCGTCCCGGTCCGCTCCAGCTGCTTCGGGTCGGCTCCGGGTGGGGTTTTGCTGGGGGTGGCCATCCTGCTGCTATGGAAACGGAAGAGAGTTTATACTCAAAGCGAATTTCTTGTACATTTTTTAAAACTAATTTACGCATAAACTACTATTAGCACATTAGATGATCAGTTTCAGGATCTGAACAAGTTTATTAAGATATTGCGAAAAAATCGCCATGCCAGATTTAACTACCAACCACTTATTTCGACAGAAACAGCAAGTAAACATGTTAAAATTACCGCAGCTCGCGGCTCGTACCTCGAGTTTTCACACTAAAACTCCTCTAAACCCGCAAAAACTCAGTTTAAAATAAAACCATGACAGCGGAACTCACAATAAGCGTTAAAATATTCCTCTAAAGACACCGTGTCAACACATGAGATGGAATTTTATTTAAAAACTTAGGGGGAAAAAAGCCTAAAAGAAATTATTGCTGTTATGTTCCTACTCCTGCTTTGCGTCGCTTCTTGTAAACGTCACATCAGCACCGCGTCGCGCCAAACTGTGCGTCACTCCCGCCATCTTTCCAGCCGGCTTCAAGTGAAACACGTTGCCGGAGAAAAAAACAATTTTTACTCCCAAATATTTGTTTCTAATCAGCTCCTATACTTAATTTTCACCGAAGGCGGGTTAGGGGAGCCGAAGAGGGGTGAGTTTTCAACCTGTCACCCAGGATTTTGTTTGGCTTTCTCTGTTTGTTGCTGTAGAATGAGCAGCTGTCACGGTTTGGGCCTCAAGCTAACCGCTAGCTGTTAGCGTCCCCTACTGACTGTATCTAGTCATTCTTCCTAGCTTTGGTTTGGGGATTTTAAATTGATTCATTATATTATCCGTTTTAATTCTCAATGAGAGCTTATTGGTTAGCAGAAACCACATATTTCCTACGAGGCTGTAAAAACGGAAGGGTAATCTCCCGAGCTCCGCTTGGTTTCCAATTAATTTAACGTTATATTCACAATTTAACAACCTAACACATATATTAGAGCACATATTTCTGTGTTTTATCAAGCACGTGGACCAGCTGATGATTTCGGCTTATGTTTAATTTGATATTTGTAAATGGATTGTGGAGTAAATCCACCTCAGACGTTGGTCGCCACCGCCCGTCACGTTTTATTTGGACGCAGAAAACCTGAACGCGTCGTCAGTGATTCGGAGTTAAATGTTGGTCAATCATGTCTGGTGGTTTTGAACAGTTTCAGGCCCGGTCCAACATGCAGGTGTGACGCAGGCTGCAGAGGAACCACCGCACGTCAGGAAGAAACCGTTTAGTGTTTGGGTTTATCAGAACCGGACAGGTTCAGATGCTGCAGCTGAAAATCCTGATCGAGCCTAAAAATAACATTCCTCTCTGTCAGGGTCTGAACCACGAAGCTGCAGGTCAAAGTTTGAAGGATCAGAATAGAAGGCAGAAACAGTGATGTGCACCATGCTGGTTTCTTCTTCTCCCATCTGGTCCTCATGGAGTTAAAACTCTTTGAAATGCTTAAATTTACACTTAATTTACTCATTTTAGATTCTAATATTGTCCCAGCAAAAACTAAAGTGTATGTTTATCTTTCAATAAATCTGAGCATTTATTATCTACCACAAAATAAATGGAAATTAGGGTTGCAACCAACAGTTATCGTATCAATTGATTAAGACGATTTATCGAATTTAAAAATTTCCACATAATGTAGATTTTCCAACTAAGCGTTTCTTAAATATTATAGTATATTAGATTACGTTTAAAGATGCAAATAAACAAATGTTTATTTGTTCTGATTATGTTCTTTCAGAAAATAACCTTCTTTAGAGTCTGTAATTAATCGATTACTACATCAATTGATTATTTCAATAATCGATTAATCACAATTAATCTTTTAAGCCCTAATGTAAATACAGGTCTATCATTCATTTTTTAGATCATATTAATGCACAAAACCTGGTCATTAACTCACAGTGACAGTCTTCAGTCAGAGGCCTCAGCAGTAAGAACCACAGACTGCTACAGGAGAGTCATCCTGTCACCAGCCTCAACAGCAACTCTGAGAAAATCTTAAATTAATATGATTTATAATATTTAAAGTCTAATCTTTAATTAGAAACTTTAATCCAGAAACTGTTGGACTCTTCCAGTTTCTCCTGTTTTATTGAATCAAAACTATTTTACATTCAGCTTGTTTTGAATCCTAAATCAGTTTCCTTTTCAACTCTTTGATTTTGTTTCCTGGTCTGTTAGTTAAGCGCTTCTTTTTTTCAGTGTCGCTGAGTTAAGTACAGGAATCAGCTGAATGAACTCAGCAGTTCTGTCTGCTGCTGCAGTAAAGATTAAAGGTTTGATTCTTTTCCTTCATCTTCTCTCCTCTATCTGCCTCCTTCCAGCTCCGTAGGCGCTAGCGTCCGTCATTCCAGCCCTCCAACATGGCGGATAAGAACACCAGGATCGCCATCGTCAACCATGACAAGTGCAAGCCTAAAAAATGCCGTCAGGAGTGCAAGAAGAGCTGCCCGGTGGTCCGCATGGGTGAGTGTTTGGACCCCGGAGCGCTGTTGCTGTTGTTGATGCTGCGGCTGCAGGAAGCTGATGAGCTGCGTGTGTTTGCAGGGAAGCTGTGCATCGAGGTGACTCCTCAGAGTAAGATCGTCTGGATCTCAGAGTCGCTGTGCATAGGCTGCGGCATCTGCATCAAGGTAGCAGCACACAGATTGGATTGTTTGTGTGAGTTTAGTCGGGTCTCTTTTCCTCACTTCCTGTTGTGGTCGTAGAAATGTCCGTTCGGAGCGTTGTCCATCGTCAACCTTCCCAGCAACCTGGAGAAAGAAACGACTCACAGATACTGTGCCAACTCCTTCAAACTGCACAGGTACGCAGATTCATCTAATCCTCGACTCCACCTAAAGCTGAGTCAGCTATTGCTTAATTTAAAAAGCCTTTAAGAGCTAAAAGGAACAATGAAAATATCTATACATCTACTTATACAGCAGTTTAAACAGTGACATAAATACAGTAAGAATAACACATGATGTGAATTCTTCATTTTAGATTATTATACTGTATTTAGCTGCGAAAGGAGCAGGAAGAAGAGAATCTTATTTATTAATTCTTATATATAAATTGTCGCCACTGTGATTTGACATTTATCAATTTGTGTTTAGTACACGTTTTTTCATGACGCATTTTCTTTTTAATACCATTGATGTCACTCACAACTTCATTACCAAATTAATAACGTAATAATACACAATAAACAATAAATATTTGCTTTAATGGGGAAATGTCTGGTCTCACGTTGGGCGCTTAGACGTTCGTCTTCCAGGTTTCCAGTCTGGAAAGTATCACATCTGATTCCAGTATTTCCCACATTTTTTGTGTTCCTGAAGGGTTTTCTGGCACTAGTAGCATTTATTAGCAGCAGATCAAACAGGAAATGACAAGAGAGAGAGAAAACATGCAGTAAAGGTCACAGGTTGGGAATCCAAGATGGCTGCCTCCGTGTACGTCGGATATCAAACTCATTTTTATTTTGGGCTTCATCATGAATGTCCTCAAAGGGCTGGTTGATAAAACCTGCAGTTGAAGCTACCGCTAACCAGCTGCTAGCACATCCTCGCTGACTAGTTTTCTTATAATTTTTCTGTTCTTGGCTGGATGATGCCAAGAACATCATCTAACTGTTTCTAACTTTGCTGACAGTTTGGTAAATCTCTCCTCTTGGTTCCCCAGTGATTCGTTTCCTTGCAGGATGAGTCTGGAGATGATCTGAGGTTTGTTTCTGCTTGTTGCTGCAGGCTGCCTATTCCCAGACCCGGAGAGGTTCTGGGGCTGGTGGGGACCAACGGTATCGGGAAGTCCACGGCCCTGAAGATCCTGGCTGGGAAACAGAAACCCAACCTGGGGAAGTTTGATGTGAGTGTTGGAGCCGTTCTCCTGCATGTCAGAGCAAAGATGTTGGTCTCCATGTCTTTGCTCCTTTCCTTCGTCTCTTTAACATTTCATCCACATGTAGCAACGTTGTCTTATCTTAAATAATGTAAGTTTATTACCTCTGTTGGCGATAAATTGGGCAGCCTTAACTACCATAGTTCCCAGATTATGAGTCACATAAATTAAAAAATTTCTCATGAAGAGGAAAAAAACTGTGACTTATAGTCCAGAAAATACGGTATTTTGTTTTAGTTATGATAAGAATGAGGGTGGAGTAGCTTTTGTTTGCTAAAGATAAGGTTCATGTTTTCATATCTAGAAGTAAAAATATAACTTTAGTAATATTTACAATGCTGATCTAAAGTCTAACGTGACAGATGTTGGTTCTATTACTGCTTCATCCTCCAGATATTTGAATTTTCCTTTAGCTTTGAGTCATTTTTCTCTTATTTTTGTGCGCCTCAGAACCCTCCAGACTGGCAGGAGATCCTGACCTACTTCCGAGGTTCTGAGCTGCAGAACTACTTCACTAAAATCCTGGAGGACGACCTGAGGGCCATCGTCAAGCCGCAGTACGTCGACCAGATCCCAAAAACCGTCAAGGTGGGTGAAACCAGCAGCCGTTTCAGTCCAGGCTTCAGTTCGCGTCTCCACCTGCTGTAATGACTCGTTTCCGCCTGCAGGGGTCAGTAGGGGCCATCCTGAGCAGGAAAGACGACACAGATACTCAGGACATCATCTGCGACCAACTAGGTAGAAAACGTCATCCATTACTGGACTGCTAGCCGGTTAGCTGCTAGCCGGTTAGCTGCTACAGCTAGCGACACAGATTTTGGATTTCTATAAAATATGACTTAAATTAAAGCTGAGAAAATGGCTAATATTTAATTCTTAAAACATGTTTTCTCTCTGGATATAAATCGTTAAATAGTTTTTCTGTCAAGATGCAAGCAAGGATTATGCAAATTTCTCTTGTATTTTGGTCAATAATTTCATAATTGCTGCTGTAGGAGAAAAGAATAAATTCTACTTCAAGCACTGATATTCATGTGACATTCAATCAAAGGAAACCTTTGATTGAAAATGAGGCTGAATCTTTGGTGATTTTATTGATTAAACAAGTCAAACTCTTTTCAGACCTGAGTCACCTGCGGGAGAGGAACGTGGAGGATCTGTCCGGAGGAGAGCTGCAGAGGTTCGCCTGCGCCGTGGTCTGCATCCAGAAGGCCGACATGTGAGTCCGACTCGGGTTTCTGACCGGACCTGAGAGCCGAGCCGGATCCTGACGGTTCTGTTTTCTGTTCTCAGCTTCATGTTCGACGAGCCGTCCAGCTACCTGGACGTGAAGCAGCGGCTGAAGGCGGCCATCACCATCCGCTCGCTCATCACCCCCGACAGGTGAGCGGCGCCTGGAGGTTTAACGTGGTTCTCGTGTGATGTCACTTCCGGGAACTTTGTAACTGGCTGCCATCTTGGTAGGCAGTTGCTGTGGAGTTGCTATGACAACAACAAGCTTAAAACTAGCTCTTACAAACAGTATAAGTGCATTACAACTGTTATTTGATCACAATTTATGAGGACTCTGCCCACCTCTGTGTAATGCTTAGATAAACAACATGATATATACTTTAGTACTTTCTCCTGAACTAGCTAAATTAGCTTAGCCAGTGTAGCTTTTATCTGCTAGCTAAGACGGTCATGTAGCCAACGTTTTATTACATGAACTTCCTCTGCCAGTCACCAGAACCTCGTTATTCACGGTGTTTGTATGTCCTTTACTAATCCATTTAAACACTGATTTCAGGCTAACCCAGGTCATGCGCTATTTCATTAGCTAGTTAGCTTTACCATAGCAGGTTTGACATATTTTCCTTCTGCGTCTCATTTGGGTCGATCCCAACAGCAGCCATTTTATTTGTGTCTTTAGCTCACACATTGATCAAGGGAGCCCACATATATATTTTTGTTGATCTGTCTGCTGAGCTCTGAGCTGCTCTTGCCTACCAAGATGGCGCGGATCACCTCTGGTTCAGACTTGTGGGATTTATGCATTTTATTCTGCTTTGGATTAATAACTCTGTGCTTCAGGTACATCATCGTGGTGGAGCACGACCTGAGCGTGTTGGACTACCTGTCGGACTTCATCTGCTGCCTGTACGGCGTCCCCAGCGCCTACGGAGTCGTCACCATGCCCTTCAGCGTCCGGGAAGGTCAGACCCAAACTAAACTAAAATAAAATAATAAGAAACTAAAAATAATCAGCAGATTTGTTCATGTTTTACTTTGATTTTTGTTCAGACTATCTAAAATATTCCACACCAAAGCAATGCAAGAGGATGTATGGCAAGCCATTAATATATTTTATTCATAACTTTTCACTGATTTTGCTTTTGAATTTGAGGCCAAATGAATTGAACAAATGTTTTATTTTATAAAGATGCCTGTTGGTCCTGGACCTTCTGAAAGCAAAATTCTGACAAATGTTAATAAATCTGTGGAGTTAATTAGCCTCTCTGGTCAGAAGAAGCTCTGTTGCCAATTTAGCGACGTTTCAAACCTTCTAATGACTGAATCTGTTAACTTCAGAAATGTAATAGGTTGCTTTAACCTGAAAAATGCAAAAAAAAAAAAAAAAAAAAAGTAAACAAACAGAAGATTCTTGAATTCTTTAAATGTGAATCTGCTCTAACATGGAGGTTTTAGTTCTTAAAGCTCATTCTGTGTCTTCTTCTTTTAATCTTCCAGGTATCAACATCTTCCTGGACGGCTACGTTCCCACGGAGAATCTCAGGTTTCGGGAAACATCGTTGGTCTTCAAAGTGGCAGAAACAGCCAATGAGGAGGAGGTGAAGCGGCTCCGGCATTACCAGGCGAGTTTCTGCTTCAGTTTCTGCTTCAGTTTCTGCTTCAGTTTCTACCGACGCTCCACTTTCATTTAATATTATAATCCATTGTTTGGTTTTTGACATTTTAATTCTTGGAAAATCTCCTTGTCAGCGCGGGGAAGGCGGCCATCTTGTTTGACAAGCGTGTTTCTCTTAAGTTTATTTAAACTTTGAATTCGGGTCGACTACGATGGAGCATCAGGTCCAGACTGAGAATCTCAGTTTGAATTACTGAGAATCATAAAAAGTTGTAGTTTTATGAGAATTTCAGTCTGAAAAATAACAAAATTAAAATGAGGAACGTTGAGAATATATACTTTAGTATAGTTTTTACTAATATTATATCAGCATTAAATTAGCTTCAGTAGCAGGACTTTATGAAACTGAATCTATTTTAAAGAGCTACATAAAGTGAGCTTATTTCTTATTAAAATATTATTTTCCAGGAGCTTCCTGTTGTTGTTTCTTTGATCTTGACCTGTTGTGACTTCGTGACCCTCAGAAATGCCAGGTTGCCCCTAACATGCGGCTGTTTGTCGGTTTCAGTACCCAGACATGGCGAAGACGATGGGCGAGTTCACTCTGGACATCAAAGGAGGAGAGTTCACCGACTCTGAGATCATGGTGATGCTGGGAGAGAACGGTAAGCTGCTGCTGGTTCGGTTCTGACCGGGTCCAAACCGGCCACAGTCCAGTAACCTGAGTGTCCGGATGCTGTCTGCAGGCACAGGGAAGACGACCTTCATCAGGATGTTGGCTGGAGGACTCAAACCTGACGGAGGAGGTGAGTTTTCCTCCTCATTACTGGTGAATGACCTTCACTGGCTCGTGTTTGACCTTCCTGCGTCTTTCAGGGGAAGTTCCCATCCTGAACGTCAGCTACAAGCCTCAGACCATCAGCCCCAAGTTCAAGGTGAAGCATTCAGCACTAAAATAAAAAATGGGAAGTTGTTTTGTTTTTACATAGACTAAATGTCACATGCTTGTGTCTGCAGGGTAGCGTCAGAGCTCTGCTCCACGAGAAAATCAGAGACGCTTACACGCACCCGCAATTCATCACCGACGTCATGAAGCCGCTGCAGATCGAGAGCATCATCGACCAGGACGTAAGAACTGCAGACAAAACATCGTACAGTAAACGAACTTAACGAGGAAAGTCTCCATCAGGCATAACGAATGGTGGTTATTTATCTTTCTCTGATCGTCATGGAGAAATTCAGCTACAGAGCAGGACAGTCGGCAAGAAGAGAGGGGAGCCATTTTGAATCATTGTGATTTAAATATAGAAAACTGGGCTGAATAGACTAACATTTGACTTTATTCAAAACTCAAACCAATCTAAAATAGATTACAAGCTGAAATGATCAACAGGTCATATAAAAACAAAGTGAACATGCTAGCACTAGCCTAGCGCTAAAACAAACGGGAACAAGAATCTGTTTTGAGTCAAATAGCTGCTTGTGAATGCATTACTACTTTAGATCTCATCTTTTCAGAATATTATAGATTTATTTTAATATGATCAACAGGTCATATAAAAACAAAGTGAACATGCTAGCACTAGCCTAGCGCTAAAACAAACAGGAACAAGAAGCGTTTGAGTCAAATTGTTGGTTGTAGAAAGTCTCTGCTCTGGTTCTGAACACCTAAAATAGACTAAATGTCTTAAATAAGTCGTGGTAAAGTGTCTCCTATTGGGTTAACCTTCCTCCTCCTGCTCTTCCTCGTTCTCCAGGTCCAGAACCTGTCTGGTGGTGAGCTGCAGAGAGTCGCCCTCACGCTGTGTTTGGGCAAACCGGCCGACGTTTACCTGATCGATGAGCCGTCTGCGTACCTGGACTCTGAGCAGAGGTTGATGGCTGCCAGGGTCATCAAGAGGTGATGACGCACAAAACTCTGGTTCAGGTTTCCTGGGTTTAAACGGCTTCAGCTTTTAGAGATTTATTTTATCATGGGGGAAAACAAACCCAGTTTAAATAAAATGGGTTGAAATCAAAGTTTTCTTCCACAACAGTTTGAGTTTGTTGAATTATTTCCAGGCTTAGTTTCTGTCTCACCGTCTGAATGTTTTTGGTTTTACTGTTTAACTTCTCGCAAAATATTGACCAAAATATTTAAACTTCAAATATGGAAGGAAAATTTGACTCTGGAAACCGGTAGATTTACACCAATAATCTAAAACAAAATGTCATGAATTATTATTGAATTGTATCCTGTTATGTTATTTGCTATATGGAATGCTCTCCCTGCCACCACAAGTTGCTGTTTTTCTGCTCAGCAACATTTTTGTTCACTGTAGATTTTTGTTTTAATCTTTTATTAAAGATTAAAATAAATCTTTAATAAAAGATTTATTGAGTCACTTTTTAAATTATTTTTATCCATTGTAATTGCTCATTTTTTACATTTTATTTAGACCTTTGAGATCTCAAGATGTAACAGCCATTATAAATAAATCTTACTATTATTGTGGTGATATTATTAACCATTTATTTTATTTTAAACGGCTTACCATATTTTTCTTTCACACCATATTTGGACTCTGTAGTTTATTAATCCTTTGTTAAAATACGAATTTATTGATTTCAGAGGAAAAAATCTTCAACACCATCAAATTGAGAAACGGATCAAACTAACTGGATATTTAAATTAATTATTAAAGTATTTTAAATATTCATTCAGTTCTGCTGAAGTTGGGTTATTACTGCATCTTTTAGTCAGTTCAAGTCACATAAAGCTACCAGACGATAGCAAAGCTCTTCTACTGATGATACAAATGTGTTGCGCTGATGTTTTTCGTCCTGTTGGGGCCGCTGTTGTTTAACATTGTTGCTGTTTTGTTTTTTCCCAGGTACATCCTTCACGCCAAGAAGACGGCGTTTGTGGTGGAGCACGACTTCATCATGGCGACGTATTTGGCCGACAGAGTCATCGTTTTCGACGGTATTCCCTCCAAGAAGACCTCGGCGAACACGTAAGCTCCGCCCCCAAACAGGAAACGTTTGGCTCATGATCCCCCCCCCCCAAAGAGCTTTAACCTCTGACCCCGAGCAAAACAGCTGAATCAGAAAATGAGCATCAGAAAAAGTATTAAATTATTTTAACTTATTTTGTGAAATTTGAGAGAATTCAGATGAAAGATTTCTGGGTCTCATAGTTTTTCTGATCTTTTTGAGGCTGCCATTTTGAAACGCGTTGTTTTAAACACGATTCTTCTTCAGGCCTCAGAGTCTTCTGGCCGGGATGAATCGCTTCCTGTCGCTGCTGGAGATCACGTTCAGGAGAGATCCCAACAACTTCAGGCCGAGGATCAACAAGCTCAACTCCATCAAGGTGTGTGACGCCTCTCTACGCCGACGACACTCTGATGAATATCAAACGTCGCCAAAAATAATAGCTTCCCCAATCGTCTCTTCCAGGACACGGAGCAGAAGAAGAGCGGGAACTATTTCTTCCTGGATGACTAAAGCTGCCGTCCGGCGTGACCGACTGCGACCTCCCGGCTCCGGGCCGTCGCCCCGGCAACGCGTCGCCTCCACATGGCCGCGTTTCACCCCCAACGTGATAAATAAACAAAATAAAACGCATCAGCCTTTCTGTACAGAGCTGCGTTCAGTATCCAGCCATGTTGTGACGTGTCAGATGAAGAAGTGCTGCGTGGCGTCGGCCCGACCGTGTGGGCGGAGCTAACCTGGCAGCGGCGTTGTGGAACATTCAGCAGCGTATTTTATCACTCATGCATTTACAAGTCATAATAAACAGACGCTTCCTGACCTGGAAATGACTCCTCATCTTTGAGCTGTAGCGTCTTATTGTTTAGAGACGTAATGTGACGTCCTTGCAGTCGTCCAATCAGAGAGCAGAAGAGAAGCAGGAAAAGTTTCAGGAATTCTGAACCAGCCAATCAGAATGCTTTTAATTTCAGTTTCAAAATAACTAAACTATTGATGTAAGATTTTAATTGGTCTTTGTAACATTGTTATTCATGAATCATTTTTGTTTGACATTTTCTGGAGCAATTTTTTAAAATGCTATGTTGACTGAACATAAAAAGCAACCAAGTAAAGGTTTGAACCAAACTTTTTATTTAACCACATAGAAAAATCCAAGGCAGACATTCTTTGTTCTGTACAGCAGTGTTTCTCACCAAATAAAAGTAGCAAACTTAAGGCACTGATTCCTCAGAGTTTAGATGATCTAAAGTGAAGAAAGAAGGTGAAACCAGCAGCAAACACAGAGAAACAAACCTAAACGCGCGCGCACACAGCGCTGAATAAAACCTGAGCCCTGCAAACGCATCACCTAGACGCCACAACTCACGTTCAGACACTACGATGCATTCAAGTGACAGAAAGACGGTGGGAAATTTGGGTTTTGGAAGGGAAGCATGTTTTCTCAGCATGGAGGCAGCAGTGCTTCGTATTAAACAGGAGGGGAAACAGAGCGAATAATTTCCAAACGGTTCCTCTTCCCCAAGCTTCACATGTTAATTTAATGTTACACGAATCTTTAGACGCCTCCCGCCTGATTCTTACATTCAGCCGTTCAGATGTAAACTTCATGCAGAGCCGAAGGAGAAGAAAGCAGTGCTCGAGGCGCTGCTCTCTCATTGGCTGAAGCTAGTAGCCCCTCTCCCGGCCACGCGCCCTGATGGAGGAGTTAAAGAAATGAGTCCCCGCCCCCTGGTCGCCATGGCGACGCCTGCCCCTGCTCGGGTCGTAGCTGCTCCTGCCCCTGTGCCCCCGTCCTCGGTACATCTTCCTCTGCCCGTTGTAGCCCATGGCGAACGGATCCAGCTCAAAGTCGTCCTCCGTGCCACACGCCACCGACAGCGGCTCCGCCATGCCGACGCCCGGCGTGAACACCAGCTGGTCGCCGGGGACGAACGTCTTGGCGCCGGGGAAGTGTTTGCGGGCGCCTCGGAAGGTGGACGGGGAGGCGGGGCTGCTGCCGGACCGCAGGGCGGCGTCGTTCAGGTCGGGCTCAGACACCAGGGCGAGCTGAGACAGAAAGACATGCAGACAACTACTGACCCCTAGTGGACAAAACAGTGATTACTCCTTTATATTCCGCTCTAAAGCAGAAGCTTGATCCGCTCCACGGGGGTTAAACTCCAGTCCTGGAGGCTCGCTGCCCTGCAGCCTTTAGACGAGCCTCTGCTGCATCACCTCATAGATTAATTAGGCCATTAAGGCTCTGATCCACACAGGGAGGAGGAAATTCAGCCATTTCATTCCAGGGTTTGGTACCTGTGGCTCATCTAAACACTGCAGGACACCTGGAGGACTGGAGTTTGACAATTAATCTGCTTTAACTTAATCAGATTAATTGAAATAACTCAATAGACTCAAAGCATCAATTTACTGATAAACCAACACATTCAGAGCAGTAATTCAGCCAGAACTGTACAAAACATGCATTTTGCATTTATAATGGAAGCCTGTCTTTGTAAATATGTTTTAGCTTCACTAAAAGAATGCTATATTGCATTGTAAGCAATACATTTTATTACTTCAATATTATTTGCAACTTTTAATGCATTTCAAATACTGTATAAAAAGACTTAAATGGAAATGTATCAAAATTTTATTTTCTAGATACTGTGACGGATTAGTGCTTTAGCGTTAGCTTCCACTAACTACAGTTAGAAGTGCCCATCACAGCTGCTAACAGTTTAATCAACTATATCTATGTAAATGTAATGTTTTTATTTAGTTCTGTCATTTTTACTGTTAGCATTAGCAGAGCTCAGGTAGCATGCTGTACGTACTATGGGCTTGTTGTTGAGTGGGGGGTCCACCAGCAGCACCGTCCGGGTCATTCCCTCTCCAGCCTCCTTCTTCATGGCTGATGGGGAAAACGTTCTGTTAAAAGCTGCATTGAGACATTTACATGTTAGCGCCTCCTGGTGTAGAAGCTGTGAAACTGCTGTCATCTGCAAGTTCTGAAAACAAAAGCCACCTACCGTAGTTGGTAGTAACCACAATACTTCTGTTGTTGTTAGCGTTAGCCATGTTAGCAGTGGGCGGGGCCTCCAGCGGACCCAGGACCCGGACGTGTCCGTGTCCGTGGCTGTGGACGGGGTCCGGGTTGGCGGGCTGCAGCTGCTCCATGGCCGCCTGGCTCACCTGGAGCTCTTCGGCGGCCGACGGCGGCTGGTACCCCAGGGAGAAGGGTGGGTACGGCGGCGCCGCCGGGTACAGCGGGTGCACCGCCGCCTGACCCGCGTGGTACCCCTGAGAGGACGGAGGAGCGTTGGAGTACGGCGGCGGAGGTGAGGCGTATCCGACAGGACACGGCGGCGGGTTTCTGGGCGGAGGCCACGGCAACGAGGCGCAGGGCAGCCTCTGCGGTGGCGGAGGCTGGGCGACCGGCGGGTACGGGTTCTGGTTGAACTGGGGTTCGGTGGGGCCGGGGGGCTCCGCAGGGGGACTGTGGTGGTCGTACTGGGGAGAGGAGGAGGGCACGGGGTACGGGGTCGGCTGGTAGGCCTCCTGCAGCTTGGTGGGGGGGCTGGAGCCGGGGTAGTGGGAGGACGGGGCGTGGGGCTTCATCTGCATGGTGGAGTACTGCTGCAGCGGGAAGAGGTAGACGTAGGGGGAGAACATGGGCATGCTGTACGCCTGGAACAGAAAACACCCAAGAGTTTGTTTTAGTTAAGCTGAAAACAAGACGCGTTTTTGAGATAAGTTACTTTAATGAGACTTTTTACCTTGACGCCCAAGTTGAAGAAAAACCTCAAGACGTTGACGTCTGCAGGGAAAAAATAATATATACGTTTAGTGCTTTTCATAGTTGATTTTTCTTTTGGTTAGGATTAACCACAGCAGATCATCTCTCCTGTTTCCTCCTTCACTTCACAGACGAAACGTCTGTTGGTTCATGTATCGGCGCAACGTTTCCAAATCCGTCCAGCCTGTCGACGATCCCTGGACTCTTCACATGTTCAAACAACCTCAATCTTTCCTCTCACTTTGTATCTGAGCATCTAAACCAGAGATTTAATCCTCTCCGTTTTATCCCAGCCAATGAACATCTGCATGGTTTCTTTTCCCATAATTCTTAGTGTCACATGCAAATAGCCTGATCCAGGATGAATCCAGCCTGGATACATTCACATTTGTGAGATGGAGCTCGGATATAAACCAAAGTTCATCCATCACCACTGCCTGAAATACTTTCCCTGAAATGATTCGTTTTCTTGCGAAGTACAAACTAAAATGCCACGTTCAGGTCGTGTGCCTCTGAATTATGTGCTCACCTTTCGGCAGGTCGTCTCCAGACTTGTTGGTGGAGAACGGCGGGATATGGGCGACTTCTCCTTTCTCCCCCTGGGGGAAGCCGGGGAACAGCGGGTCCTGGTAGAGCTGGGACAGCTGCTGCAGCGGGACGGCGCCGTGGATGGAGTGAGGGAAGTGAGGTTGTAACTGGGGAAGAGTGGCAGAGGCAACAGGCTGTGGCTGCTGGGAGGCAGGAGGAGAGTCAGACTTTGGAGGGTCTTCTGGACTCTGAAAGTTGAGGGATTGATCAGAGGACTGAGGGGAGTGAACCGGGGTGCCGTCAGACTGCGGCTGGAGTGTTTGAGGTTCTGAAGACGCCTCGGTTTGGGACTGTAGTTGTTTCTGGGGGGAGGAGACCTCGGTCTCAGGCTTGATCTGGTTTTGTGGTTCTTGATT
Organism: Poeciliopsis turrubarensis; assembly: GCA_010277015.1. Lineage (NCBI taxonomy): Eukaryota > Metazoa > Chordata > Actinopteri > Cyprinodontiformes > Poeciliidae > Poeciliopsis > Poeciliopsis turrubarensis. Next base: position 319,329 of record VMRN01000173.1, on the reverse strand, counting down.
TTGGGTCTGGATTTCCTGTAAAGAGTGTTGGGTTGATCCTTCTGCCTGAGGCACCAAAGCTTTAATCGGGTTTGGAACAACTTGAGGAAGACTCTGAGGGACGAACGTCTCACTCTGGGGAGGCTGAGACGCTGGAAGACTCATCTCAGTTTTTGGCAAAACATCTGGAAATACAGAAGAATCAGCATGAAAACATCATCTGCATAGAAAACAACAAGCTGCTCGAATGACTTTAACTCACCGGTGTGGGCGGCTGGAGCTTCTTTGGGTTGAGCAGCAGGTGGGATCAAGGTGGAGGAGGGAGAGAGAGGACTGGGCGAGAGAGGACTGGGCGAGCGAGGACTGGGCGAGCGAGGCCGCGCGGTGAGCGGGGAGAAGGGCCGGGGGAAGCCCTGAGCCGCGGTCGGACTCGGAGCGATGGGGGCGATGAACGTCGGAGCGGCAGCCGACGATAACAGCGGAGGAGATGCGGCAAATGAGGAAGATGGAGGATGATGAGCAGCTGGAGAGGCAGCAGGGAGAACCGGGGTGATGAAGGAGAAGAGGCTGGTGGAGGAGGGCGCCGGCGGCTTAATGCCCGGCGGGGGGGAAACCGGCACGGCCGCGGCGGAGGCGTAGGACTGGGAGTTTGACTTAGTCTCTGGAGCAGCACAGGTGGGCGGGAGAACAGAGGCGGGGCCTGACGCGGCGGCGGCGGCCATGTTTACATTCAGAGAGCTCCGCCCAGCCGAGTCGGAGTTAGCAGCAGGAAGAGAGGAGATGGCGACAGCAGCTGGAGGCGGAGTGGAGGAGTTCGGTCTGTCGCCTGCAGAGGGCGATGGCGCTCTTATGTCTTCGACTGGACTCTTCTATAAAGAACACAAAGATTAAAAATTATTTTTTTAATTACTTAAATGTCCATCACTGACCAGGATATAAACTAAATAATGTTTTTATTGGGTTTTATGAAAGGCTGAATAAGATAAAATGTTTTTCTTACTTTAAACATGAGTTATTTGTTTATTTACATCTTTTTACTGTGCAGCTGCAGCTGCAGTTCCTTTGTGAACTCACCGTCTTGTTTCTCTGAGATCGCTTCTTGTCTCCAGATTTCTTCCTGCCTGATTCAGCCTGAGACGCAGTCTGACTCTGAGGGGAGAAAAAATTATGCCACAATTTAATAACAGCTGTTCTCCAAAAGATCAACCTGCGAACTATTATTAAAGAAACTGATTTTACTCCCCAGATTAAATAACTCACTTCCCAAAGCAAATGTGGAACCATGATGTTGGTTTAGTATTTGTATATAAACATTGTGTGCAGAGGCCAAGAAGCAGGATTTTCATCATAAATCAGGAGAGATCTGTAAAGGTGATGGACTCACGCCGAGGGCGGGGAAGCTGTTCTCGTCTCTGAGCTGGATCTCCATCAGCGCCACGTTCATCTCCTCCTCCTCCTCTCTGGCCAAACGTTCCCGCTCCGTCAGCCTGGAAGGCGGCTCTGCTGCGCCCAGCGACTTCCTGGACAGAAGCACCGCCATCAAACCACCGATCCACCACAACACGGCCGTCCTTTTTATCTCACTTTTACAAGTTTAAATCTGAATTCACTCAGAGGTAAAAGGGTGAAAAATTTCAGAAAGAAAGAAATTATCACCACTCTTCTGCAATTTTCACAGAATAAAGTAAATGCTGACAAAGAGAAACAAATTAAATAATTTAAAACTCAATTAGAAGAGAAATGATCATTTAGTTGATCAGGGTGAAGTGACGTGAACTCTGACCTGCTGGGCTTCCCCTGCTCCTCTACGGTGGCCTGTGGGGGCCACGAGTGTTGCTTCTGCATGCGCCCACTGGAGCCCACAACCGTTGCCTGGGAAACGGAGGAAGAGGAGGATGCTGGGATGGGCTTCCCTCGTCCTCTTCCTCTCCCTCGCCCCTCCCACTCTGTAAGAGCCGGAGAAGGAAACCAGCAGGACTGATCAGACACTCATCGTTTATCATTTATCACAATACGTTTCTGATTTATCGTCACAATAAAGTCCAATTAATGATGATTAAAAACCCAGAAATGTCTGTTTACATGGATCTGTTCATGTATTTCTAACAATAACATTGTTTGCTTGACTTTAGTTGTTATTTTTTAGAAATTGCTCCGTTTGTGTTTTTTGTTGCTGCAGGTTTCACCTCCGTGTCCGTTGCTCAGCCTCTTGTTGGTGATGGTGGTCCAGCTGTTCTCGTCGTTCAGCGGCCGGATGTTCCACAGCGGCACCAGCCTGCACACCAACGCACTCCGTCACCAACGCACGCCGTCACCAACGCACGCCGTCAACAACGCACGCCGTCA
>VMRN01000173.1:297924-308134 GCA_010277015.1 Poeciliopsis turrubarensis | reverse complement strand
AGCAGCAGCAGCAGCAACAGCAGCAGCAGCAGGAGCAGCAGCAGCAGCAGCAGCAGCTCCATCAGCATCATTGATTTCCAGCCTTCAGAGAAGCTGCTGAGAGCAGCGGGGCGTCTGGGCAGCTGGAACAAGCTGTTCTGTACCACCTTTCATTCACTCATTACAGAAAAGTATCATTTCAAAACCCAATAATTGCATTTATCTCTAAATTTTCTTCTCCTACATCAGTTTAATACTTATTTTGTTCCTCAAATTTCAGTTTTCAGAGGAGAAATCACAATGGATTCAAGTTCTGATGCTCAGTTGTTTCGATAAGATGGATCATAAACGTCTCTTCTCAGAAAACGCAAAATAAGTTTTTTATTTAGCCATGCTTGAGTCAAACAAAGGTCAAAACCAGAAATTAACAATTCAAAGAGGCTTTTACACTGCAAAAACACACAATCCTACCAAGTACTTTTGGTAAGATAAAAAAACATTAAATAACTTTTAAAAGGCTTCTGTGGTGGATATTCTCTCAACCAATAGGAAACGATCAAATCCTCAACTTCAGCATCTTTCTGACAGACATTTAAAGAGGAGTGGCACAAGCAAAGGAGGTTGATTATCAGAACCAACTAATAACTGATGAAGTCATCCGGGATATGCTCATGTAAAACATCTTTTGGTCTTCAGTCAGAGGCTTCTCGACTGAAGATGTCGTGAGACTGACTGCTACTGGAGATTGTTGGAGGTCGTTGCTGTCCACAGCATCACCAGCTTCAACGTTTCTTTGAAAAAATTTTATCAATATGAGTTTCAGCAACACTTAATTTCCCTTTTGGGATAAATAAAATGTGTTTGAATTTAATTTTCTGCAACTTTTGTTTACATTTTCTGTCATTTCTTTGCTGTCCTGTCGCACCTTTTCTTATATTATATTAATAAAATGTGCCTTTAAAAGTAAGGAAAGCATAGCATTTCACATTTTTAAACAATTTCTAAAAGTTTTTAACTTATGCAGTTAACATTAATAATGAGAAACCCAAGGATTCATTCAGAAATTCCTAAAACGGAGTAGATGATTAGCCTGGATAATGACCTTATGCTACTTAGCCGTGCAGCAGGGGCCAATTCAAACAGGTTTCCTCACTGCTGGCTTATTTAATCTATAATTTATGGGGTCAGCAGGGGGACGGTAATGAGGACATGCAGCAGGCTGTACATATGGAAACGCAGCATCTAGAAAGCTTTTTCTGCAACTGTTAGCTAAACAGCATCAAGGCGGGACGCGAGGATCATCGATCAATAATCTGGATTTCCTATTATGTTGACAAAAATAATAGGAAATTATTGCAACTGTATGCAACTGTATGAACAACTGTAATGATAAAAGTTTCTGTTAAAGTTTTTAGACAGTTTAAGATTTATTGATAAAAGAAAGGTTTTATAGTGGCCTAGTCAAAGTCTGACATTAACAAGCTGATTGTATTCAAAATTCTTAAATGTATCTAATTCAATGCAATTCTCCACAGAAATGCTGACTCATGTTCCAATAAAGTGTTTTTAAAGACACGCAGTAGTTTCTACCTTTAATAACTGAAATCGTCGTTTGGGAATCAGCTCTTCTCTCAACTCAGGTTGGATTTTTATGATTCTAATAAAATGTTGGAGAGGTGAAAAACCTAATCCAGTTCAGATTTCTCCCAAAAAGAAATGCAGCTGGTATGAAACGGTTGTTAAGGCAGCAGAGACGATGTTGGAGTAGGGGATGTGTTCCCTGTGGTTGATGAAAAGCTTTAATATCTCTCTTCTCTCTCTGCATCAACAAAGCTTCCTCCTCAGCTTCTCCTGGAAATGGGGTCAGAGTTCAAGTATTCACTCAGAAACTCAGAAAATGTTGTATGTAGAAAATTAATCTCAGATTTTTTGTCTTGCATGTTTGACATTTGGGACTCAGAGACTTCTTTATTTTTTCTAGAAAATTTCAGAAATTTATCCAAAAAAAATCAGTTTTTTTTTTCATCACATTTTAAATTTTTTTCACTTTGGGTGGTCTGAAAATTCAGATTTATTTCTAGAACATCTTTTCGATTAATCTTCTTCCTATAATTTTCTGAGCGAATCCTCAAAATGTCCTCCTCATCTCCCTGCAGTGACCCTCGCACTCATCTTCAGCTTCCTCCTCCTCTTCTTCCTCCTCCGGTTCCGTTTCCTCAGATCTAATAATGACCTTTGCGCGCGGCGGAGCGCGGCCTTCGCGCCGCGGCTCGGTTCTACGGTAGGACGGGTCGCCATGGCAACGGGCGAGGAGGGGGGGACAGGACCCATGGCGGACGACACTCATCCTCCCACTCGCGTGGTGAACGCGGTGCGTGACCTTCATCCCCTCCGCCTGCAGATGAAGCCGCTTTTCCTGCATCGCGGCTCCGCGGCGTCGCCTCATGAAATCACCGCAGCCTGATTTAAAGCGCCGCTTTCTGCTCGGTAACGAGATCCGAAAGCCACGTGACCTGAGCAGGGAGGGACCCGGGAGCAGAGGTGAGCCGGATGAAATTAAAGTTTATTATTGATCATCGCAGCAGCAAACAGTTACAGGATACAGCAGAGAAACCCAGGAAATGAAAGGTGAACCACAGACAAAATGTTTCTACTATTTCATGCATCTGTGAGTCAATAAAGTGTTAAAAAAAAGAGACGTGCAGAGTCCAGCACCATTGATTAGATTTCATATTACAACACCGGTGTGCAGGTTTCTCTCGTCCTTCCTGCACATATTGTTGTCTCTTCTGCACATGCGCATTGTGCAACAAAAACATGAATAAATAAAAAGCTTAGAAATATTCAGATTGCATCTCATGAATCTGCAGCAAACCACAACATAAGCAGTAAAACGTGGTGAGCTGAAACATTCAGATAATCACATCCTGTTTTCAGGAAGGCTGTTCCTGTCTGAGGTGAGTTATTTTCATTACGGACCTGTTTGGTAGACATGCTGGGTCACAGGAAAGCCACGTTACATTCAGTCTAAACATGAAAATTAAGTTAAAAAAGGCAAAACAATAAAAACTTTTGGTACATAAAGGCATTTTAAGGGCAGCTGAAGTTCATCCGAGGTTGAATCTTTGTTATGTTAAATTTGGAAGCAAAAAAATAAAACTAGAAATGTCAAAATTTAAATGTATTTTTCTGCCTTGATCACAGAAAACAAACTGATGGCAACAAATCAAACAAAATAAGTTATTTAAATCCAATTTTTCCCTAAAAACAGCAAACAGACAACACACCAGATATTGAAACAAAGATGTAAGTAGTGATCGGCACAGCTAGCTCACTTTTCATTTAGCATTTTTGCTAACATTGAAAATGTTTAGCATATATTTTCCCCTTAATCAACATTTTCAAGATAAATTTTAAGGCGCTAATTTGAGGTACCAATGGATGCAACCATTTCACACCATTAGCCATTAGCTAATGGTAGCCATTAGCTAGTCAGCAACCGGAGCTAGCTATTGTTCCTTTTGTGCTAACATGGAAAGAAAGTTAGCTAAATTAAATTGAAATAAAATTGTTTGCATATAAATTGTAACCAATGAATAGAAGCGTTGCATATCGGTTAGTATTGATTAGTGTTCGGCATAATTCTGCTAATATGTAGCTAATTTTTGGTTTAGCTCCAGAAGGTGGATTACAGGTAAATCCAGCAGCTCTAGGAAAGTTTTATTAAAGGGACATAAATTTGGTCAATCCGTAGTTAACCACTTGAGGGCACTCACAAAATATTTTAATGTAATTCCCAGAGAGCCAGCTGATCCTTTATTTTGACAAAAAATATAACAAGATGTAAATATCAGGGAAAAGTAACGTCCCCGGTTATGATTCAGCGGGACACTGTGAATTTCTCGCTGATGTATCTGACCTTTGACAGCAGAAACTTTAATAAAAACACAACATGTAAACATCACAGGACCTGAAATTTAGTTTCCTCATGTTTGCACCAAACAGCTCAAGTGTTTTTAAAAAATCCCAGCATTCATGGAACGACAGGAAGCAGCAGCAGATTAAGATTATGTATCAAAATGAATTAAATTGAATGTGAATGGGTGTAACGTAATTAACTTGAATTAAACAAAATGAATGTTTTATTTTACAAAACGTTTTTCGGAAATGTTTACAACTGAATGAGGCTTAAAGATTATCACCATCTAAAGCAAATTTTTGCTTTTGTCTTCAGTGATTTCACATAAATCCTCAGAAATTTTAAATTAAAGAGTCAATTATAGGTCAAAAAGTTGTTTTTCTGTTTTATCTCATTAAAAATATGGTTGTCTTCCTGCTGAATTCAGAAAATGATTCAGAAGATAATTAAAGAAAATTACATTTAAAAAATAAATTTGTCATCTGGTGTGTTGTATTTTGCTTTTTTTCAATAAAATATTGAGTTGAAAAAATACAAAAACAGTTACTTCCTGTATTTATTCACGCTCAACACAGAGCCAGGTTTTTGAAAAATACTAAAGCAAATCAAGTGATTCTTCTCTTGGGGAAGAATCTCTTCCTGTCATGCATGATAATAAAGTCACGTGAATAAATCTATAAATAAAAGTATGAAAAAAGGTCAATTGCACAATCCTCCATGTTTTGATCAACACTTTCATAAAATAACAGGTTTTAAAAAGATATGATGTTATTTGTTTTTTGCTTCATTTAGATTGGAAAGAGAGAAAACTTACAATATTTTAACTTTAATCAAATCCACCCATTTGTTTGTGTTTCTATGGTTCCTGATATATTTAATTAAACCACTAATCAACTGTTAAAATGTGATATAATGTAAATATGAGGGTTTATTTGGCTTTTGAGTGTTTCAGTGATTGTAATCAAATAAAGAAATGTTCAAACCGATTCCTCTCTCATCTCGGAAAACCAACATTTTAGTGCAACTTTCGAGATGTTTTGTCCTCCGTAGAGCCTCATGTTGTTATGTAAACACAAATACATCATCAATACACAACACAGGTATCAGAAATTTCATCCCCGTCCTCCAGAAACAACGAATCCTTAAAAATCCTGGAGCGGCAAAGAGAAGGCAACAAACTGAACAGGAAGTAGAAAAACTACAGCTGAGAATAAAAATAAAAGCACTTCATGGATTTGATTATACCGGTTACCTTATAATGACCGTTAGCCCTTCATGAGTGATGTATTAATTAACTAATGGAAAATCTGGATTTCTAATGTTTAACTAAAAAAGCCAATTTGTTTTCTAAATTAAGGGGAAAAAAACTTTTAAAATGGTTTTTATCTTCAAGTTAAAGTTAAGAGGGAAAAAAATGAGGCAGTAAGTTTGGAGGCGACTTCACACAAAATGAGACGAAAACAAACAGAAAGTTGGTCATTAAACTAGAAACATACAGTTATGGTATCAAGAGGTCATTATCATTTTATCCTCATATTATTACAACATTATTCTCAAATTATTCTGACTTTGTTGTCGTACTGATTTTATTTTTACATTATTTGCATTATTACTCCAATTTTATTCTCATATCTCGCAATAATAGGAGAAGAAATTTGTATTTTAATTTTAATTTTATTCTTGTTATTATAAGAATAAAATTATTATGACCGTATTCTGGTAATTTCATGTTTTTTATACACCATGGTAGTTCTAAACATCAAAACTGTGATTTTTGTTTGAATTTGTTCTTCATAAAATATAAATAATTATCTTTTTCATGTCATTGTGAGGCCTGAAGTTTGTCTTCTCTGAAAGACGAACTTATAAAATGCTGCTCAGCTTGATTTTCTGTAAACTGGAACCATCTCCTCTGATCTGACCTTTCCTTCAGGGACTAACCAGACTTCATTCAGAAAGGATTTTCATCCAAATAAACCTTCCTGTTGTTCACTATGAAATAATCCGGATTTCCAGGTTCAGTATTTCTGGAGGACGAGAGACGGGCGATAGATAAATATGTCCCACGGTCACCTAGCTAAGAGTAGAGTGGCTATATGAAGGAGTAAAGCAGGCAAAGCCACGAGCTTGATGCACAAGTAGAATAAATAGAAAACATTCCCTATGTGAGCGCTGTTTGACATTCTCATACGTAGTGCTGGGTGACTTTACATCCATCGCTTTATAGTCCAGAGGACGGATAGAAAGAAGGAGGATGAGAGGAGAGCAAACATTTACAAAGAAGTGAGGCCGAGGTAACCCAGGAAGGAGTGTTTGTTGGAGCAGGGCGGTGAGGAGGAGGAGGAGGAGAAATAGGAGCGAGGTTTCAGAGAGATGAGCGTTGTGATGGGGAGGAGAGGAGATAAATCCCTCCATCCTGTGCAGTCGGAGAGCAGCGGCTGCAGCAGAGGAAGAGGAGGAGCAGCGGGGCGAGGAAGAGAGGAGGCGGTGTGCAGCCGCCGGACGTGTTTGCTGGAGCGCTGGCCGTCTCCGTGGGGGGCGTAGGTCCGGTGCGTGTGCACGTCGGCGTGAGCGTTGGCGCTAGCGCTGGCGTTAGCGTGCTTCACCTTGCAGTGCAGCCGCAGACTGTCCCGCCGCTTGGCGCTGTAGGGGCAGAGGCCGCAGGTGAACGGCCGCTCGCCCGTGTGGACGCGCACGTGTTCCACCAGCTTGTTGGCCGTCCGCGTCAGGTGGCCGCAGCGGTCGCACCGGTACTGGTTGCCCTGGCGATGACCCTGGAAATGGGCCAGCAGCTCCGGTTGCCCGGGAAACGACCTCTGGCAGATGCGGCAGCGATGCTCAGAGGTGCTCTGCTCCGGCTGCGTTGCCACGGCGACCGGCAGAGCTCGGCTGGGGGTGGCGGGGAGAGGGGCCGGCCGTCTGGACAATGAGAAACATCCACAGCCGAATGTTATGAACTCTTAGCGTCTTTATTTAGGATTTAATCTGATACAAAATCAGGCAAATTCAGACAAAATGAAACATTTCTGGTTCCTCAGTTCGTGACTTTGTTTTATTTTAGTGTTTTTATGATGGACTATCTTGTTGCTGAAATGTTATTGATTGATTGATTATATTTTAGAAATAAAATCTCAAAAGTGTGGAGTGCATTTATTTTCAGCCCAACCAACCAGGAAAACCAACTGCCTTCTATTTACAAAAAAATTCAAAGTCTATTCGTGGTTTATTGGATTTTTCTGCACTGCAAAAATGCCTTTCTTAAAAAAATTTAACAAGTTTAGGAAACAAGATGTTTTTCCCATATTACAAATGAAGAAATCTGCAACTTTTTAACAATATTTAAGAATTATTCACTCAAAACAAGCTCCTATGTCTTGTTAAAAAGTTACCTGTAGTTTAGGTTTTTCTGATTTCAAGTACTAATGTATTTGCACTAAAACTGGGTAACAATACCTGAAGACATTTTGTGTTTTTGGACTGTGTGGATTGTAATTCCAAATTATTTGTGGAAAATTTGATGACTCACACAGTTCTTTGTATCTAAATTATTCAAAAGAAATAATCACAATATTACTTCTGTTACATATAAATATTTGAACTTGCTTGTATAATTGCAAACGTTTATTTAAATTATTTATTTAGTCATCATTTTACCCTGAAAATGAAGTTAAAAAATAAAAAAGTAATGACACTCATGCCGTTAGTGAGTGTATGTAAACTTCTGACCACAATACTATTTATAATATCTGTTCCTATAAACACATTCATGACATTTAAAAAAACATTTCAGTTAAAACCAAAATTTTTTAGGTAAAACAGTATTGTTTGGAAAAAATATAAGTATTTATTTATATTAAAAGTGTCAAAAATTTGCAACGTTTAGATAAAATTTCAAGCAGATGAACACTTCTTAATCTAACAGTGAAGGGTTGAAAAACTTCACTGTTACAAAAAAAAAACTTGAAAAGTTGTTACTATTTTGTTATGAAATGTTTAAACATCTTTGTTTTCTGAAAATAAAATTAAAACATAATGAAGAATTGCAGAAAAGGATAAACACGACATGAACTGACCTCATTTCTCCCGTCTCGCCGTGTATGTGCGTGTCCACATGGGCCATCATCTCTGCCTCCTGATTGGTCGAATGGTCGCACCTGCAACAGTGCAGCGAGAAGGAGCTGTGTTCCCATTGGCGATGCTCAGTCATGTGACTCTTGAAAAGGGCGTGGCCCTCCGTCTCAAAGCCGCACACGTGACACCTAAAACGGACGAAAACGTAAACGTATTTATTTCCTGAAACAGCCTGTTGCCATGGTAACAGACCCGAGCTCTACGTCATAAATGTTGTGTTTGTCATGAGTTATATCTGTCTGACAGCTTACATCGAGTCTTTTGTCCAAAATCAGCCACTAACTCAGTAATTTTTACTAGTGAGTGCTCCTCTATGCCGATGATATTTTAGTGGGCTCATTATTTTAATAAAACGTTACAGTACCAACTGGACCTAAATGGAGCCAAGAACTAAATGGGCTCTCGGTCACGTAAAGGTGATATTAATATTGATATTAATTCACAACATATTTGTGTAACGTACAAAAGTAAAAAGTAAAACCAGGAGATGTTTCACTGCTTGTTCTGGATGATTAGGCTGAACACACCAACTAATACTACATGATGTAGAAGTAACATTAGGTATTTTATAGGTTTAAATACTGTTGTAAAATGTTTATTTACTAGAGATAGCACTGTGCTATCCACATATACAATAAAATATAACAGAATTGCTAATAAATATTTTGCTACTGCTGTTATTTCTGTAAATGATGTTGAAAAAACCCACCAAATTTTGTTCTATATTTTTATAATTCGAAATGTATTTTATTGTGTATTTTAAACAAACTCACAAATAAAAGTCTAAAAATTAGAGCAACACTACTTGGCTATGAATGCAGTTTAAATATACTTTTTTAAAAGTTTTAGGCAGTTTTTGCAGGAGATCAGGGATCATCTGTTTTGTGAAAAGCATTGATCTATTTCATACCATTTTAACCTTCAGATTTAGAATAAATAAATACTTTAACAGGGAAGCTTTTCCATTTACTGGGGGATTAGCTTCAACTCGCTAAAGCTCTTGTCTGTTCTGTAGTTCAAGGTTAAAATGTTGACTGGTTTGGATTTTATTAGGGTTGTATTTGATAAATGCATTAACATTTATACTTTGAGATAAAACACGACATATTTTGATTTAATGACCTTCAGTTCAATGCAGTTTTTTACATTCTGATTCAGAGAAATAAAGCCAAATCAAAATGATTAAAACAATATATCGGTTAAAACACTAAAAAATGAGGAATAATGGAACATATAAACCTAAATGAGGGAATTAAATGATTTGTTAAATTAATTCCAGTAATAAAACTGACTAATTTATTTGGCTTTATTTTATTATTCCTGACAGGACAGAATATATGAATTACCTGAAGAAGTAAGAAGAACCAGAGGTTTGATCTCTAACGATGTTGGTTTGCGTTTCTGCAGAGAAAAAGGAAACATGTTTATAATCCTGGCAACAAATTCATGAATGAGTGGATTAATGATGTGAAGTTATTGTTGTCAAACCTGTCGTTGACGAGGTAATTTAACTTCACTTACATCTTTATTATAAAGCCAAAGGGCAAAGCGTCCATTAATCCATAACACAAACAACAGCAGCGCAGCAGAAGACGGTCATTAAAAACCAATAACATCACCAATCAGAGGGACAATAAAACCACTGCAAGCGACTGGAGGAACAAATTCCCTGGCAGCTTTTATGACGACGTGTCGGATCAGACGGGAATCTGACGGAGGGTAATTATTAACAAAGTCCCCTGTCTGAACCTGCTCCAGTCCGCACTTTGGATTTCACACATGCGGAAGGCGTGAAAATTATCTGCATGCGAGGCGGGTTCAGTGGGTCAGGCGTTGTTTAAATGCCGACCAGTCAGGAAGATTTGGCACGAAAAGGAGACGCCAGCTAATCGGGGAAACGCGAGAAAACAAAACATGAGAAAACATGAGAAAAAAAAACAGAAAACATGAGAAAAAATAGAAAACATGCGAAAAAACAGAAAACATGAGAAATATATAAACATACTGATCCTTTAAATGATTCATGGACTTTTCTACAGATGGAAGAAAAACATCTGACACATTGGTTGGTTATGAAGCCGCTGACAAAACATCCAACCATCATCCAACATTTATCCCTCCAATTATCCAATATTCCATCCATCCATCCATCCATCCATCCATCCATCCATCCATCCATCC
>VMRN01000173.1:276692-297914 GCA_010277015.1 Poeciliopsis turrubarensis | reverse complement strand
CCATCCATCCATCCATCCATCCATCCATCCATCCATCCATCCATCCAGTTTTGAATTCTCTCTCTTTTCGTTGTTTTCCTTTTCCAGCTGCTGTGTCATGATTCAATTAACTCAACGAACCAAAGACGGTTTGACAGAGGAGGAAGGATTTGGGACCAACAAGGACACATTATCTTAAACATCGATCGCTGAGGATCATCTCTCTGTCTTAAACTCTGCTAATCATCGTCTTATAGATTCACCTTTCTTCTTTTGTTCTCCTGCTTCATAAAACCTGCTTAAATCTCCCACATTTCCCTTGGTGGACCTGCTTTCACTTTAAATTCACTTCCATCAATATTTCAGCTCTCCATAGCCCTCGTTTCTGGCAGTGTCACTTTTTATTATTCAAAATAAGGTCAGGAGTGGCAGGTGAGACACATGAGTGACGATGTTGACTCCATGTTTAATTAAATGTCTAATTAAAAGAAAACAGAGCCAAGAGACTGTTATCAACAGAGAGAGACTTATGCATCCTGAAGGAAAAACTGACGGTGCTGTGATCTGCATCATTAGTGTGTGTTTGTGTTGCATTAAAGAAAAAACTTCATCAGTGAATATCATCTGCAGAAACAGGTGGGTTATCTCTGTGACAACAACAAGCGGTCTAACTAGATTCAGTCAGGCTGTTACTAAGCCAAACGTTTTGGTTTTGGTTTCAGTTGGACCCAACATGAGGAAGAGTGGCGAAGTGGAGAATTTTTAATAATTCAAACATAAAGACCTACAAAGATTGTCACGAACAAGAAACCCTTATGAAAGTGACAGAAAAGAGAGAGATGACATGCAGAGCAAGGAGTGGAGGTTGGGATGGGAACCAGGTGAGCTAATCAGAGGAGATGTGGAACAGCTGTGGCAGGAAGAGACCAGAGGATGTTTTCACGCCTGATAGTCCTGATACTGTGTTATATGTTCCAGAGATGATCAAATTTTGAGAGGATATACTTGCATTAATATGTCATTATTATTATTATATTAGTTAAAAATGGAACAATTTATCATCCAGCAAAATTTGTCGTCGTAACAGACTTACTGTCAACACGTGCCTGACAATAATATACGCAGAAATTAAACATAAAACCAAAACACCAGTGATCATAACACACTTTTCTGTCTCAGACATTGTTTCTTCACTAAGTTGAGCCCATTCTGACAGGATTATTGGGCTTCACCAACAGATCTCAGATAAACATCAGGATTAGTTCATGTTAAAGTGAATAACATTCAGAAATGCCAAAAATATCACCAACTGTATCCGGGGCTCATTGGTCTGGATTTTACCAGACTGACGGTATCTCAGAAAGAAATATTGGCCCGGTTCCATTCGGGTTTGTTGGTAAATAAAACAAACCGAAACAGAGTTTTATTACCATGTGCAGTTTCTCTGGGGCTCAGCAGTGGGGAGGAAGCGACGTGGTCCATGTTGATCTTCAGAGCAGGACTACAAAGACGACAACAGGCAGACAGAGTCAGGCACATAACTGAGATTTATTTATTTATGGTGAGGTTATCTGTAGGAATTATTAATGTTACCTGCTTCTGATGGGCGGAGCCACCCTCTCCACCTGCTGACAGCTGGACTTACTGACCTTCTCTGTTGACAACCAAGAAAAAGTTATTTTATAACTCAGCAATTCAAACTCGTAAGATCACATCACCAGTATTAATATCACAGTTATCCCTGATATTTACTGAGTTTTATGTGTTTCCTACCATTTTGCCAAAAAAAACAAAACAACATTGTGTCTCTGATTCAGTTAAACTCCCCACAATCCTTTGCTGCTTCACTATCACTGTCACATGACCAGCCGCTCCCCCAATGAAACTTATATGGCAGCAAGATGGAAGCAAACAATGGTTATCAATATCGGATCAATACGTTAAAACATGGGCATTCCCAATAGGAAAAGGTAAAACCAACAAATGTAATTTAATCTATTTGTATTTCTACACCCAATTTCTCCTGAATTTGGTTCTGATCTCCATTTGGGTCGGTTAAATCTGATGACTCCCGATCAAACCTGAATATTACGGTCATGTGACAGTGAATTTAACCAGCCATTAAATTCATCAGCTCAACCGCAGTTTGTTAGAGCCAGTAACTGTTTTCGTTCAAGGTTTCCTTTTCAGGGTTGCACTTGAGTTCACATTGACCCTGCAGGACAAAAGTTGCACTATATCTGAAAAAAAGCAACATATTGACCTGAAAACGACCAGTGATTAATTAGCTTACCGGAGAGCTGATGCAGTAGCGTAGAGGCCAGGTTGACGGACATGTCCTGCCACAGGACCGCTCTCAGGCACTCGTCCTCCATCTTGGCTCCAAAGAGAAAATGCTCCTCTATTTTCACTCCAGAGAAAACCTGAGCGGCCATCTTGGCTCCAGATACAACCCCGTTCTCCAACATGGCCGCTGATGGAAACTGGCTCTCCTTCGTGATACCAGAGAAAAACTTGTTGCTCATCTTAGCTCCATTGAACGGTTTCTCTGAAGTCTTTGCTTTGACAGGACGAAAGTCGGCCATCTTGGCTCTGGGATGAAGGAGGTCCTCCACTGCGGTATCAGAAGCTGAACAATCCTCCAGTTTCACCTGAAACTGAAAACCGTTTGATTTGTTCAAGAAGCAGTCTGCTGGGTTAGAGGAAGAAAATCCATCTGCTGCGTTAAGCCCAAAGCTGTACTGGTCCACCGTATTGGGTCCAGGGTGCAACTGGTCAGCTGGGTTATTCCTGGTGAGGAACTGGTTTTCTGGTTTTACATTGAAAAGATGGTGGTTCGACATCCTTAAGGTGGAATGAGTCATTTCCTTGACAACCGGCTGACTTGGGGTCATGGCGTCAACCTCCAGAGGCTCCTCTTCCTCTTTGAGCCTCAACATGTGGCCGCTGACATCCTGGCGCTCTGTAACACCAGGAAAACAATGCAATGTGTTCTTTATTATCTCTGAACATGGTGCCGTTTCTGTACCGTTAGTCAGCCTGTCTGTACCTGCCAGTTTCCTGAGCAGGTCTGAGGCCAGGGTGTCTGTGACGGCGTTTCCCTCCGGGGTGTGGGTCAGCGACGGCGGCTCGGGACTCGCACCGGGACCGTCCGGCGACAGGGCGACGCCGGGTTCGTCCTGCTGCTCCGCCTCCTCCTGGCTCCCAGGATGCATCTGGGCCTTCTGGGTGGCCTCTGAAGGGAGTCAGATAGAGTTCAGCTGGCAGGACAGACTTGACCCCTGAAAGGCCAAAGGTCAGCAGAGATCCTGACGATCCATGTCATAACAGGTTGATAGGATCCAGTTTTCTGGGATTTTATTCCTCTTTACCCAAATTATGCTGATTTAATTTGTGGTTGTCATCAGATATTTTACTATTTTACTTCATTGTCCAACCAGATTGTTATTTAGATGTTAAAGTTTCCACCAATGACCAGCCAAGCAACTGGTTTATCCTGAGGTAGACTGGCCTGCTGGGGGTATGCCACCAAATTTTAACCTTTGACCTCTGAAGACTTGTAGTAAATCTTGGTGATGATTGGCTCAACGATTAAAGGCAGAAATGAGGAAAACTTGACATTAGCTTGTGCTGTACAGAATTTAATGTTTGCTTCCTCTATAATAATCTGGTTTCCACTGCATGTATTGCTGCATATTAAGGCCTATTTGGTGTCTGAACCATTAAGACAGGCAGTTACCAACTGATTCTCTCATCTGCTTCTCTAATTAATGATCCATGTATTTGTTTCCATCCACTATCTTTCCACTTTCTATCCAAAAAATGTTAAAAAGTAAAATTTGTATGAAATGTTATGCAATATTCCAAAGAAATACAGCAGCTTTCCAAAGCTCAAAGAATCCAAGTTGGCTGTGCAGAGAATACAAATGATCAGATGGCGTTTTTCTGCTATTTTTTAGGGAATGTTTATGGATCCAGGAGGTTTGGGTGAGGAAATAATTTTGGATTATTGTAGGTTTGGTAATTTAACAGGTTGCCAAATTAATGCTACTCTGTACCAAAGATTTTTCCTCCAATCCTCTATAAGTCTGAACAATTTGCATGTGCTCGATTGGGATGACAGCTTTCTTCGGTGGTTGCTGCTGCTTTGCCTGTCTGTCGGATCGTTTTTCAGTTACAGCTGGAATAAATTGGCTGCACTTGGGCCTCAGAGTCAGCAATATTTCATTAAATCAGGTAACTTTTCCCAATTGTTGCTGCTCTACAGCAGACATGTTGACAGGTTGTTTCCCTTTGCCCAGATAGCCCAAATTTTAATGATTTTTAACACTTTCCCTATAATCAGAGCCTTTTCTGCTTTCTTTAGAGCATGTGTGTTAAACTCAGGGCTCAGGGGCCAAATCCAGCCCACTGTCACATTTTATATGGCCATCTAAATACCATAAATATAACCTTCAAGATAACAGTTGTGTGCTTAAATACTGTTATGTCAATGAAGTCAAAGCAGTTTTTAATCTGTATTCTGCCAAAATACATCAATCAGTTCCTCCTTTTTCTTTTCACTACACTGTTGCATTAATGTCACTGGATGCAATCTGAGATTGATGTGCTGAATAAAAAACAGTCATATTTACTGTCAAACATATACATACTGCAAATATTTCTAAATTAGATCTTCCTGTTGGGTTTCAAATGCTTCTAAAAACAACCAAAACGCTTAAAAAATCATCCAGACGCTTTTTGGCAATAAATAAATGTTTTTTGGTGTCTGGAAAATGAGTCATTTCAAAAACCTCCTGAATGTGTTACATCACATTCCACGGGCACTGTGCTGTAACCTAGCAACCGCAACGGAACTCCACGTGTCACCTAGCAACCCAAGCTGAGCTCCAGCACGTTTGGTCAGCTGGTTTTACTGCTGAACAATGGCTCCTGGAAAAGATGAACTGCAAAACAGCTGAAACACTGATTTCCTTAAAATCAGGGCTAACAACCCACCTGTTTAGAGTTGCTTTTGAATCATAATAAATGGAACATTGAACAACTCGGGGATGATTGTAACGATGGTACGTCACCAAATTGAATGTGTGTTATTGGTTTTCACAATTGTTGATGATGTTTATGATGGAAAGCATTTTGATCTGCCATGCTGTTGAAATATGCTACAAATAAACTTGATTGACTGATTGACTGATTGACTGATTACCATCCAGAAACCGTTTGCTGCATTGTTGATTGTGCAGAAGGCTCCACTTCTGCTTTTCAAACATGTATGGTTGTATAATTGCACATCTTTTTACACAGCCATTTGTAAACGTTGAGCTGGGGGGCGTGATCAACATCAGCTTACTCAGATCAAGGTGACAGAAGCCCTAAAACTAATTCTGAAACAAAATCTTACAATGATTTTGTGCAAAAAAAAAATTCTTTTAACGTTTTGCATACATTAAAGCATAATAGCTCACCTTTAACGTGTTTTATCTCTACATTCTGACACAATTGGAGAACATTTGTGACCTTGAAATGTCTCAAAATGAAAATAATTGACACTAAAGTCAGTGAAAAAAGGTCAAATCCTGGAGAAGTGAAGTAATGAATCATCATGTAAACTGATGAATCTGTGTGTGTGACTACCTGAAAGCCTGATGAGGAGGTCAGACGCCATCTTGGTGCTGACATCAGGGCTGAACAGAGAGGTGGCTGCTGGGAAGGGACTCGAACCCGCGGCGCGTGCGTCACACACACTCATCGACAAAGCCTCATCACCGGAGTGTGTCTTTGTCAGTGCGGGGTGTGTGTGTCGTTTGGCTGCATCAGAGGGAGGCTGCAACAAACTCGACCCACGCTTCATCTCACAAGAGTGTATGCGTGTGTGTTTGACAGAAAAAAAATTAAAAAAGGAAAAATCAAGAGTCAAAACTCAGAGAAAGAGAAGGGCAAGAGAGAAAGAAGAGGAGGAGAAAGAAGAGGAGGAGGAGGAAGGCAGCGCTGCTAAAATAAGAAGGCTAACGTATGGAAGAGAGGAGATCTTGGTGGAGAAGAGAGGAGAGGGAGGATTTGCTCTTCGCAGCGAGCTGTTGCTGCCTCTCATTGACCTGAAACACAGAGAAGAAGAGAGACGGATGGAGGGGAGCGAGGTGAAGCCGGGGAGAGAGGAAGATGAGGAGGGAGGAGGAAGAGGGTGAGAAAGTGGAAGAGGAACACGAACAAAGTGAATCTGTGAATGAATCAATTATTAAACAGATAGAGCCTAATAATAATAAGAGGATAAATCTTTCCTGTTACCGCCATGGTAACAAACCCTGCTGTGTCATCTCCCTCCTTGACCTTCCCACCGACAAGCAATCATCAATTACGATCAATAATCGTCACTTCAGCCTGCCACCCTCTGTTAGTCTTGATCTCTTCATGCACTGCCATCCTGCCTCTGTGCTAAACACCACGACCTACATGTACATTTAACTAACAAATAGAGAATAGTACTTTAAAAATATTGAAAATATCTCATAACAATCAAACTCTAACAAGGAATAAAAATCAAAATATAATAAGGAATCAGAATAGTTCAATTATTAACTAATTAAACCAATAAGAATATATATTTCTAAGATAAACTAACAAATTAGATATATATAACAGAATAAAATAAATGTAAATTAAAGATTAGAAATTATGCAAATTTTTAAAAAGTGGTTAAAAAAAGGTACAAAAAATACAAAAAATTTTAAATTAAAATTTTATTTATTATGTTAAGGTAAAAAAAAATATTAAAACAACATAGATTAAATAAATTATTAAAATTTGATTAATAATTCAATTAACGGAAATAAATACAAAGTAATATGAAACTTATATTTAAAAATAGAAAAACAAAGAATATAGTTAAATTCATTATAACAATTATAAACAATGTATTTAAAACATAAAATGATAGTAAATAAGAAATAAATATTTAGAAATGTAATTTTTAAAAGAAAACTAATTTTGTAAAATTATAATGAGCATTTGCAAATACTATAATACAAAAAAATAAAATTAAAAAAAAACTTTTTTAACAAAAAAAAAAAAAAAAGCAGATTGTTTTACAAAGTTACATTTATAAAATATAATGCATTTTTTAAAAAATGATTTATTCTGAGAGAAGACAAATATTTAAAGAGAACATTCACCCCAAACATGTTGCTTTCAGTAAAACATTAAACGAAGTGATTTTGTTCCCGTAATCTGTCAGAATATCGGGAACATGTTGTGTTCCTTCCCTCGACCCCGTTTCCTCCAGCCTCGCGCCCCCGTCTCTAGGCGACACCATGCGGGCTGCTGCATCCGGCAGGGGAGCGACGATCCACCGGACACCAGTTTCACCACAACACCCCTCCCCTCCGGTCCCTCCCCTCCGGTCCCCTCGGTGTCGGTCGGTCGGTCGGTGCCGGAGCCCCCCGGAGCCCCCCGGAGCCCCGCTGTGTGTTAGCTGGTCGGTTACCTCTCTCCCTCCGACTCCCTCCTGCTGCAACATGGCTGAACGGCGCTCGCGCTCTCCGGCACGCCGAGTCAGAAAGTCATCTCGCGGGGCTTCGGGATGCTCGGCTCCGAACGGCTCTAACGGTTTCCGCTCGCGCTGCCTCTCGTTACCGGGAACAGGGGCAGGTGTCAGCGCGCGACCACACACACACACACTGTTACACACACACACCGTTACACACACACACCGTCACACACACACACCGTCACACACACACCGTTACACACACTCCTCCGCTCCTCTTCCCTCGCCCCCTCCTGCAACATGGCTGAACGGTAACCCGACCTCACAAGACCTCAGAAGTCATTTTCACGGGTCAGTTAGCATCAGCGCCCGGTCATAGCCGGGACCAACCCGCCCCGGGACGAGTCCATCCCCGGCTTTTCGCTCCGTGACTTACCGGTACCATGAGGGCAGATGGTGGCGGCGGCGGCGGTGGTGCAGTCCGGGGCACAGCCTATATATAGACTATAGATCTCATCCATATTAAATCTCCGGGTTTTACTTCTTCACTTCATCCATCCTCCAGTTGTTACTCCCGTTTCTGCATCCGGTGTTACATAAAGTATTAGGGAGAGAAGCGAGGAGAAGATCCGTCTCCTCCCGGTTCCTGAGGATGACGGGTCGGTCACCGAGCAGGGCAGATGGAGGTTTCCGCCTCCTCTCTTTCTCTCTCCCTCTCTGTGAGAGTAACACAGAGCAGGAGAAGCAGTGCTTCTTGTACATGTAGTCCTGGGTTCATGCAGTTCCCACCATGAAGAAACCCAGAAAATACCTGAAACCCTGGCAGACATGATCATGTAACTCTGGAATGGTCGTTCGGGCTGCAAGCTGTTCATTGCGTCCATTAACCTGAAATAACGAAAACAAATCCACTTACTACAAACAAGAGGATTTCTAGTAAAAGTGACGTTATTTAGAAAAAAATAACGTCACTTTCTTTCGATAAAAAGTTTTTGTGCAAACATAAAAAATCGATAAAATCGATGCATTTGGTAGAGTTGCAATGGAAAATTTTTTTTACCTGCATCATGAGTCACGTGATCAATAGCCGGATGTTACTCCTGGCGAAAACCACGAAAAAATGCAACTGGAAGTCTTTTTTCTGGATAACTAGAGTTTCAATAGAGCGCTTCTGGCACAGTTCACAAAAAGTTGTGTCATCTAAACGGGTTAAATCATAGTTTCTCTGTAAAATGGCAGACTACAACTTCCCCCAAACGCTACATACTTAGCCATTTTCAGGTAGAAAGGAGTTGTCTCTCCAGCGCCTTTAGAAAACCCAGATGTTTAATCTGATGGTTGATAGATGACATTAGTGGAACAAGAGGTGATTGAGGCTAGTGCTAACTAGCTGCTGATAATTAGCTTTTGCAGTTGCCATCTGATATGAGGCTCGGTGCACAACTATAAGAACTCTCAGGCACTCTCAGGTTTGGTCGTACAATGTGTGGTTGTGAGCCAAACAATTTTATTCACCAACATTCAAATGTCAGACCTTCAGAGACCAAACATGAGTTCAGAGTAAACAAACATGGCTGTAGACTATGTTTAACAAAGAATATTAATAAAAATAAAGATGTCTCCAACATCCGCCGGACTTTCTGATGCACCATTCAGTTGATTTGTCCTCAAGGTTGGACCACAATGCCTAAAATAGCATCAACATGGCATGCTAGTTTGTCTTATGTTTGTCACAAGCAGTAACATTTTCTGTCTCCCAATCAGTGGACTGTGTTGTGTGACACCAGCCAAACCATCCTTCTATGGTACCATACCATTGTCCTTTCAACCTGCAGCTGGAAAGGTCCAGGAATTTTGTGGACCTAGTCGGTTGTGTGGACTATCTTTACAGTAGAACCAGACAATATACTGTACCAAACCACACCGACACGTGCCATATAGTGGAAAAGAGACAGCAGAGTTTATTAGAGGACAATTAGCATCAAAAAGACCAACGGATACAGCAGAAAGGTCACAAAAAGATTTGATGTTCACATCCAAATTGACAAGAAGGGAGCATTAATCAGAGAAGATGACACGAGATCCATAGATCCACAGTTCCAGCTAACAGACTACTGACAGGCCAACTGTTAGCTGTGCACTCAACAAGTCTGGCAGCGATGGAACAAAGCCATAAAATGCGCTGATTGTAGCTTTCCACAGTTCGACAAAGTCTAGAAAGTATTGACACTTGTAGGGAGGTACAGATCTAGAGGAATGAAGCAACACTTAGCTGTACCTTTGACAGCTCCAGGATACTGATGTTAAGGCCACATTTGCATAATGTCAAACTAAGAGCCAAATATGGCAAGGTTAGAAAGTTTAAAAGATTCCTTTAGAAAATGCAAGGAAGATTGTACTGGTTTTCAGCTGGGAAAGCCATCAATTCCAGAGTATTATTCTGTCAAAAAGGTGAAGAAGGTTAGTCTGAGCAACAGGAATGTTTTCAGAGGAGAAAAGCTTACTGTAGAGATCCAGAGGGAAGAGCACTAGTAGAGTACAGGCAGGTGAGTTGATATGAAGAGTACAGCTTTTACTGAAGAAACAAAAGCCCAACAGAGGAATCACAGAGATTGGCTGGAGCAAGGAGAATATGAGTGGGCAAATCTTGGAAGGCTTCAACGAGACAGAGATCCAAGAACAGAACATGCAAACAGTTGCTGAGGAGCTCAACTGCCTAATTACTCTAAACAACAACCTGATGGAGGACACAGCCTTCAGCTGGTCGTTATGTACTGGTAGGCCGATCAGATGATTATTAGCATGTGTACCCATGCCTGAGGGACCCAACAACCATGACCTACTCTGGCCTGAGAGGTAACAACAGGTGAGCAGAGAACAGGGCGACACCTTGGGTATTACATCATCGACACTAAAGAGTTGCTAGAGTCCAGGTTCTAGTTGTACCAGTTTCAATGATAGAATTAGAAAATCTGCAATAAATCTGGTGAAAAAAATAAAAACATACCAGGAGGAGTTTGTTTGTTGTTCTGATTACTGTTTCTTGTTAATACCCCTGATAAGGGCCTGATCAGGGGTATTGAACCATTTCTAAGGCTTTTGGATGCGACGATCACAATGTTCCTTCCCAGGAGGGCTGGACTACAAACTATCTTCCAGAATGCATTGACGGTTCATCCGAAAGGTCACTAAGAACCCAGAACCACTTACTTGCCTCAGTTAAGGACAGAAAGAAAGAGATACTGGCAGAAATGGAAGAATCCTGGTCAAAAACCATTGCTCACCAAAACAAAAAACACAAAGTCTCGTTTCACATTTTGCCCAAAACACGTCTTGATGATCCCAAACGTTTGGACTGATGAGACAAGAATGGACCATTTTGGAAAGTGTTTGTCTCACTACCTAAAACTAAAGCCTTTAAGAAACAAACCATCTCAGTGACAGTCAAACATGGATGTGATAAATTAAAACAATTCTGCAAAGAAGAGATCACTAAATTTCCTACATAATGATGCAAATGTCAGTTATTGCTGTCACAACCATGGAGTAATTACTTTCCACATCATTTTAGTAAATGAAAGTATCATTTAAAAAGTTCATTTTCTTAATTTTAATCAGGTTATTTCTGATTGTGGTTCACCCACACACGTATAGAAAGGTGCAGTTCTTTATTTCAGCCAGCAGAGGGAGACAGAGTCAGCCATTTATGCAAAGACCTTTCATTACAAGAAGCATCTGTAAAAAGAGAAAAAGTGTAAAAAAAAAAGTTTTACTTAAGGAATGCAATAAATTTCATCTTAGGGAGAAACTAGATTAATTTGTTGTTACATTTGAACATAAAGGAAGGAGAAGAGGAACAGAGACTGTTTTCTCATATCTTCTAATCAGACAGTGTCACTTGGCTGAAGATAAACTTGGACACAACTTTCATAAAAACACACTAGAAACAAAACATATGTTAAAGAAAACGTTGTTTTCCCCCTATTCTCTCTGCTGTGTTTAGTTTCTCCTTCACCGCCAGCTTTCTGCTCTGGAGCGAAATGAGCTCAGAAAGAAGATCAACAGAAACGTCCAGGAGATCCTGGAGGGAGGCGGCTGCAGCTGGCCAACATCCTGCAGATAATCCCGTAGAGATAACTCACCTAGAACTCAAGGAATCACATCACAGGTCACATTTCTAATCTTAGGAGTTAAAGTTTAGTTTTTGTTTATAAAATCTTCACAAAGTGATGAAAGCTTTTGGCTTTTTGCATCAACAAAATAACAAATTGAGTTATACACTGCAAAACCACAAAATCATACCAAGTATCTTTGGTCTAGTTTCTCGTCCAAATATTTTAGTATACTTGAAATATGACAAAACTAACTTACAGATAAATTTTCAGTAAACTTTAGGAGCTTGTTTTCAGTCAATAATTCATTAATATTGATCTAAAAAGTGTGACTACAATAAATTACAAAAAAAAATACTTTGTTTCATTTATATATATATATAAAAAAATATAAATATATATATATATATATATATATGAACATTTTATTTCTGCATCCGCTCAAAATTACTAAGTATAATTTAATTATATTTTATCAGTAAAATTAACAATAATAAATAATGAACAGATTAACTAAATTTGTCTCAAGGTAAAACACATTGGTAATATGTGAATTTATTGCTTTGATTCTTTTCTAAACTTCATGAAGATGAGATAGACTAGTGTTTGGGTCGATTCTGCAGTTCTACTGGTTCTGGTTCTATGTGCCTCGCTCCAGCGGATCCTGTGAAATCCTGAAGTCGTCCTCTTTTCTCCCGGATCGGATAAAAGCCTCAGTCCAGCAGCAAACAGCAGAGCTGCAGTGGAGACCCGCTGAGAGGTGAGGACGCTCCTGATTCATGGTAACATCATTTTTATTTAGAAGAGATGTAAAAATCAAATGTTTATTTTAACTTATTTAAAATTTCATTGTTTATTTTAAATGTAACTTCTTAAAAAATATTTATTTACTGTTTATTTTACATTGAACTTATTTAATATTTATTTTAAAATTGTATTTATTTTTTCTTTAACTTATTTAAAAAATTATTAATCTATTTTAAATTTAACTTATTTTAAATTTTATTGTGATATAACTAAATCAAAGACAAGTGTTAGGATTACCTGAACAGAGACAATAAATAAATGAATTATGTGCACAGAAGGAAAAGAGTCCAGCGTCGTCCTCTGGGTATTTGTAGTACTGACTATTTTATTTATCAAATCATCTGTTTTTAAAACATTTTAGTTTTTTCACTTTTGCTGTATAAAAGTAAGTTTTATTACAAAAATCCCTCTGATTCCCATGTATAGTTTTTGAATTAATTTGCCAGTTCTGCTCTTATCCTGCTGTCTGTTGGTCTAATTTCTAATGGCAGTAATTATGCAGGTTTAATGATGTCATCCAACCTCCTTCTTTGGGGCGGAGCTGTGGTGTTATGCTCCATGGTTTCGCCCATCCTATGTTTCTCCCACGGAGCGAGTCTCACTTCCTGTCACGAGATGATTCCTCGACACATCCGCGCTCATCCCCTGGACCCAAAGCACAGCTTCATCACCTTACAAACCTCATCGTCCTCATACCTGCCTGGGCAGCTAATAACAGGTACCAAATAACTCAGTTATTTAAAGGTACAGTTTGTTTCGGAAAGTAAGGTCGTGTGTTAACAGGCAAGCTAATAGGCAACATTGTCAAGCTAACAATACCTCAAAGTTTACCTAAAATTAATAGTCTGCTAACATTAAACTGTTTCCAATTAGCCGAGCGATAAGACTGGAGTTAACAATAAATTGAGGCTCGCACAGTCCAGCTAACAGTTAGCCGTCTTCTCCACAGACAATATAACTAGCAATGTTACGCTAAATACTAACAGTAACCACCAAAAAGCACATCTACCAAAATGTAGCTACAAGATAACATGGTAGAGTTGAAAGCTAACACAGGCATGGAAACATAATGAAGCTAATACCTAGCACAGTCTAGCAGCTTTCAGGAGTCTAGCTAACAGCTAATAGAGTCCACTTAGCAGCAGAGCAGAGATAGCATCTAGCCAAATTTAGCTAGCACCTAACAAATTAGTCCTAACTGCTAACACAAGCCAGCAAATAGAGGGAAGCCAACACAGACTGTTGGCTAGCTTTCAGAAGTTTAGCTAAGAGAGTCCAGCTAACAGCACAGCTAAGGATGATCAGAATTTAGCTAGAAGCTAACATGGTAAAGCTAACAGCTAAAATAGTTAACCTAACTGCACAGCTTACATCTAGCAGAATTTAACTAAAAGCTAGCATGGTAAAGGTTCTATGTAGTTAACTTTAAATGATTCTCACATTCTCTCTGGTATGTCCATTTATCCCTGTCTCGGCGCTCAGTGACTGTACGAAGCTCCAGAGACTTCATGGGTTTCCTGCTTCAGGCCCGCAGTATTGGTGGGGAAAGGAAGGGTTTTGGAGAAGGTCCTGGTATCAGGACAGAGAGACTCGGTCCACTTCTGGTGGGTGGCTCCTGGATTCGATCTCCACCAGGTACCCACACCTTACGCTGCCTGTTTGAAGGTGACACGGTCACACACTCAGACAAACAGTTAAAGAGGAACCTGTCGTTTGTGTGGAGAGCTCCTGACATGCCAAAGGGAGACATTCGCTTCCAGTAAGCTGCCATTACTTGATCACTACAAGCTATTTAGGGAATTCCAATAAATCAAAATGTTTATTTTGGCATATTTGTCTTTTCATCTGTATGCCAGCATAACTGTGGTACAATCCTACTTCGTGTACTGGACTGGTATTGAGTCTGCAGTGGTGCATGATCGGAGACCCGGTGCTTGGAGACGCAGTAAAACCAAAATGGCGGATGGAGCAAGCACAACTGTTGCTGTGCAAGAGACGGTTACTGCCCAGACAGGTTGGCATTCTGTGCTCATTATTAGCTAAAAACAGTGAGAAATGAAAGTTAAGAAAATGAAAGGTGTTCTGAAATGTTATTTATTTGTCTTTGTCCTTTTTCCCTCCTTGTGCTTAAAGCTAACAGAAAAGCTACTCTTGCCTCCTTCTCTGGATGGCCTTCCAATATGAAAAATGCAACGGAGATTCTGAAATTTTTGAAACTACAAACCGAAGATGATCACACAACATTAGAAACAAACAGCTCTGTGACTTGGACAACTCAAACAGTGGCTGCAAGGAAGACTTTAACTTCAGGATCTCCTCAAAGTGCCATCAATGAGTCTCCTGGATTCCTCGCAGGGGTGTCCAAAAGGATAACAACTGAACCCTTTTCTTATACAAGTGTCTTTCCCTTACCATCATCACCTTCTGATACTATATATAAAGCTACTACAGCACAGTTTCCACTTGCTTCACTTTCCGCATTAAACTCTCTTGTACCCTTACAAATGGACACATGGACAAAGAGCAATGATCTCCAGATAAAATCACAGGAGCTAAAACTTAAAAACAATCCTGGAGGAAAACATTACAGGACATTTATGGTAATACCAATCCAAGGTCCAACAATGGAAACCTTTTTCAGTACAGATACTCCTGTAAACCACACTTTGACAGACCCAAACACAAACAAATCAAGTAGCTCAGACAAACTGGGTGACAATGTCCTATCTAATTCCCAATTGGGGATAGTCAAGACCGAAATAACCCCATCCTACCAAAGGTCTTCGTTCAACTCTTCTAGGGTTAAAATGGCTGTAGATCTTAAGTCCCAAACTAATGCAAGTCAAACTTCTGTAGGACCCAAAAGTACTCCAAAACAAACCAGTTCACCTAAAAAAACAATCCCCATCTTTCATCAAACTCTGCCTCAAACTCAACCTATTTCTCTCCAGGGAGAAAATACCCATTTTGACTCATCAACAGAGTCTTTGAGACCCTTCTCCCAACAACTGTCCCAAACAAAAAGGGTGTTTTCTGTAACTCCTCAACCAGTCACAGTCTCCTCAGGAGGAAATGATTCTACGTTTGAAGGAAATACCAAAACCATGGTCCCGGTTGTTGGTTTTGTCACGTCAAACACTTCATCATCTTTTTCAGAGTCTAATTCCTTAAGCAGTTCTTTTGCTAGTTGCTACAGTGAAAACTTCACATCAGTCACATCAGCATCTCCTATTCATTCCCCTTCTCGCCCATCTCAGAACAAACCTCAAACAACCCCAAATCATTCTGTACCAGCATCACCTTCCCCAATATCCATACCTCACCATTTAACCTCTACTAAATACCAAACTACCACTCCACCAACCTTCTCTACCCCTTTCACCATTTCTTCCTTCAGTGCCTCCAACTATCCAACAATGCCTTCTTCCCCTACTTCAACCTTCCCAACTTCTAGATCCCCGACTTTCTCTTCTTCTACTCCCTCTTTCTCAGTTACCTCACCATCTTTAAGAGTGAGTTTGTCATCTTTTATTTCACCCATTACCTCCCTTAAACCTGAACCAACACCTCATAAAATCACTCTAGATCAAAAGTTGGTAACCCAAACCCACCATGCACCAAACTCTGAGACTAGATTCATCTCACTGACACACAGAAAGTTTGTCCATCCAAACCCCAAACCTTATCCCAACCTCAGACCAAATCATGACCCAGAGATCAAACCAAACATTCAAAACACGGATACCAAACCAAAACATCCCTCAGATCCCGCTGACGCTCCGGACAAAGAAGGAAAGTATCCGGACATTGTTCCCAGACACAGGGCCTGGGAGCTGGGCATGCTGCTGGGCTGCTCAGCCGGGTTGGGCATGGTGCTGGTGGTCGGGCTGAGGTACGTCTACCGACAGGCCTGCGGCAGGCGGACTGAGGTGACGCTGAACGACCGCGAGCGAGAGTACGGGAGAGGGGACCAAGGGCTGGTTCACCTCCAGGAGTGTGGTGATTTGGTCAGAGTTAGAAAAATCAGAGAGAACAGCTTTGTGCTTCTAGCGGAGTACGATATTCTGGCTTCGCCTTCAAACTGAGAGGCTCATAAATACCGATTTTAAACATCTAACCCTAACCGCCAAAAAAATAAAAGACTTTTCTTCACAAAATTCTGATTTTAAAGTTATGAAATCAAAAGTCATATTCTGGCAAAAAAAAAAAGTCAAAATTTTGAGATTACAGTCAGAATTCGGAAGAAAAACAATGTAAGAATTCTGAAAAAAAAAAAAAATTCTGGGATTAAAGTCGCTTGAGAAGATTGTTTTTAGTGGCCCAAATCCTCTTCAACA
The DNA here is from genome assembly GCA_010277015.1 of Poeciliopsis turrubarensis. Taxonomy (NCBI): domain Eukaryota; kingdom Metazoa; phylum Chordata; class Actinopteri; order Cyprinodontiformes; family Poeciliidae; genus Poeciliopsis; species Poeciliopsis turrubarensis. Next base: position 281,196 of record VMRN01000173.1, on the reverse strand, counting down.
GCTAACAATGACAGAAAGAAATCTCAAACCCACCAGAGGAAATTCCTTTTTAAGTAAGAAGAGATGGATATTATCCTTTATATTAGTAAAGAGATATTAAGTGCTTTTATATCATTCTTATGCTTCTATTGACTAATGTTGACACGTTGGTTTTGTTTCTATAACTGTCTGAGAATATAATAAAAATACTTACAAATTGGTTCCCTTCCACTACGCTGTGGCTATTATTTCTAAACTCAATCTTGTTTTGCTTGATGGTCCATTCATGTTTCACTGATCTTGTCAAGAGCAAATACAAAAACTGTAGAAAACAATTTTTCTCAATTTTGAAATTAAGAAATTTTCTAGAAAAAATGAAAATCTGAGTTTCAAAGGTCAAAGATTTGATCTCAGAATTAAATCTGAGATTAATTGGCAACTTAAAATGCCACTTTCCTCAAATGTCAAAAATTAATCTCAATTTGTTTTAACCAACTAATTTGACTTTTCAAATGTTAAAAATATGAGAAATTTGAGTTTTTTCTCAAATTTCTCAGTTTAATCCCCAAATTTGTCATTTTTCCAGAAAATTTGTGACTTTCGAAACTTAGAAATTGAGTGTTTTTGATAGAAAATTTCTGATTATTTTTCAGCAACTTTTCAAACTCATAAATTCCCTTGCTATATCTAGGAAATGACTGAGATTTTTGGCACAAATTTTCTCCTTCTTCTATTTATAGTGGCTCAAATACATCATCATATGTCTGCTTATGTAAAAATAACATTTTCAACTTTTAAGTCACATAAAGATAATAATCCAGTTTATTTTCAGCGATATGTGGTTTATCCCTGCAGATGGAGACTTTACATTAGATATTGTTTCCTAAATGGCCTAATTTCACGTTAAACCCCCCAGATATTTCACAGGCTGATATTAGCTGCCACTTCTGCTTGCAAACGATGTGTCAGAAGCGCCATCTGTCCTGGAAAATGACAGGTCACTAAAATTAACGAGCTGCCAGTCGATTTGTTGCCAATTTGTTGTCTAACCAGCAACTAAAAGGAATTATTCCCACATGGATTTGTCCTGCAGTACAAACAAAATGCTCATGAGGAATATTCCATCTCAAACACCAGGTGCTGTGTTGTTCTGGGGCTCCATTTCATGAAATGTGTGATAAAAATATTGATTTATGTATTATTTCAAATGAAAAAGAACAAACTAATTGGTTAAAACCCAAGAAACGCATCCAGACAGACACTGTGGCGTTTAAATAACACAATAGATATATTAAAGTGAAGTAACAGGAGATCATTTGTTTAGTTTTGTCGATTAGAAATATGAGTGATTAGCTCAACACCGCCCCCTGTCTGTGTAACGCCAACACTGCTTCTGCTATATTAAGAAAGGGTCAAGAGGCCAAACTGTTAATGTTCATTTCTATATTCAATGTAACAATCCAGAATTAATTTAAACAAAACCATTTACAGTTTCTGGCAGTAAAAGCTGGAAGAACCAGAATAGAAAACAAATAACAGAACTGGTCCCAGAAACCTCACCCACTTCCTGAAAATAGATCCTTTCCCCCCCAGAACTATTTTTTCCTCCAAAGTTCAAGATATAAAAAAATAAAACACATTTCATTTAAATATAAAACAATATAAACGATGGAAATGTGAGTTTTTTTTTCTGTTTTTTGTAGAAAATAGTAACAGGCTTCGATGGCAAACAGCGAATCCCGCTCTGCCACCTGGAGGTCCTAGTTGTTGTTGGTCGTAACAAGGCACTTTTTGTATCCTTCTGCCGCTCTGATGCATCAGACCGGCTGCAGATTTGATAGTTTGATCCCCTAAAACAGAAAAAAACGTGTTAAAACACTGATATTAATCAGAATTATATTTATTCTTGTGAAAGATTTTAATTAATTGTGTTTTTATTGACGTAGTTTGATGAAAAAGGAAGTGAAATGGTAAAACAAAAGAGTGAATTTCCCACCACCAAACAGAGAAGCTCATTTTTGCAGCAGTGATCCCAGCAGGAGAAATGTGGGTTTTTACCAGCAGGGGGCGCTAATTCACAGTACTCTGAAATAATTTACAGCCAATCAGAGCAATTAAACTGTTCATACTGTAAAGGCAAGACTAAGAGGTTTTATCATTTTGAAATTATGAGAATAAGTTTCTAACATTAACAGTTTAAAGACTGAAGAAAGTCATAAAACTGCCAGGAAAAGAGTCTTCTTAATGGAAAAGGGGCTTTTATAGAAGATCTACAATGAAGTATTAAGAACCAGACGAAGAGAAACAGAATAAATTAATTACATTAACAGAATAAAGATGAAATATCAAAAAGAAATTAAGGAAATGTTGTTTTAGGGAGAAAAAGCTTCAATAATTAAAAACATTTTTAAATTTTAATAAATTTTCTTTTTATATCCATTTAATTTTTAAAATTAATTTATATTCTATTTTTAATTTAGATTTTATTTACTTTTATTACTATTTTGTAATTTTTTTAAAATTACTTTGATATTATTTTTATCATTTAACTGAAGGATTTTTCAATTTTTAATTCACTTATTTTCATGAATACTTTTTTTATATATTTTAATGAGTATTCTTTTTTCATCTTATTCAACTGAATAATTTTTATTCGGTTTATTTTTTTCATTGCTTATTTCTACATTTTTAGGTAAGATTTTTTTTGGTCTATTTTATTATTCAACTGAAGAATTTTTGTATTTTTAAAACACTATTATTTTTAATTGAATCATTTTTTAAGCCAAGTTTTCCACATCGTTGCCTCTTGACGACCTTAATTTGGGCTGAACGGCGCCACCTGCTGGCGGAAGGAAGCAGGATAGTCTGGGACAATTAAATATCGGCACGAATCACTCCGACTTAAAGTGTCAGGCAGAGACAGTCTGCTTGGGGTCAGTCTTTACTCACTCAGCCGTGGTCTATCTCAACAACAGACTAGTCTGTCAGAGAGGACAGAAGGTCAGAGGTCAGAACTGGAGCACAGCCAGCAGCCAGGGAGCCTCCACAGCAACTGGGTTACCTTCTGTCGGCTCGTCATCCAGCTCCGGATGGTCGGCACCAGGACGGAGCCGAGCAGGATCTGGGCTGGGTGGTAGATGAGCAGCGGGACGGAGATCAGAGACAGATGCTGGTAGCCTTCGAAGACGATCTTCAGCATCGGGATTCCTGGACACACAGCCAGCGTTCAGTCGCGCTCACAATAACCCCATACGGTTTTTTCACACACCGAAAATTGTATTTTCCCTCATAAAACTATGTATTTGAATCCATTTTGTCTTTCACAACGGACTCTTTATACATTATGTCTTGTCATTACTTTTGATTTGTTGTCATTCAATGCAAAACTTGTTTGTTCGGTTAAGATTAAAAACACAGTAACGTTGGGAGCTGACGGTACCCAGAGTGAGAGACTTGTGTGTGGAGCAGAACATGATGGCGACGGTGTCGGCGGGGCTGAATCCTGATCCAGACCTGAGAGGAAAAAACAGTACGACGGCGTGTTAGGGCCACTGTAGGCAGAAAAAACGGGAAGGAGACAAAATAAAATCAGATTCTCTGAAATTCTCCAGAAAAGCCCTGGAAATTTCTGTGTATCGAAAGGCACAGATTTGCTGGTTAAAACTGGTTAGTGAGCCGAATGTTAATTAATGAAGAAACTGACCTGGTGGAAAAGGTGAAGGTGAGCAGCATGAAGCTGACCTGGATGGAGAAAACTGCAGAAAACAAAAGAAAGTGAGACGTTTATAATCTCAATTTTAGCTGAATCCAAGAGGAAACGTCTTACTTTATATGAAAGAGGCAAAGCTACACTTATAAAATACATGCATTTATTTACTTGATATACGGCATATTTACGTAGAAACTTCCAGAAGTATTTGCACCTCTTGGTAAAGTCTACACTGCAAAAACATAGTATTACAAAGTATTTCTGTTCCAGTTTGGCAAGATTGTTTATTTTGCAGTGTATAAAAAGCCTCAAAATAAATTTACCAATCACCACAGGCAGTGTTGTAATTGAAACCACTTTTTCCAATTCAAAGATTGGAGTATTCTAGTTTTCAGGTTGACATTAATTTATTTCAAGGCTTTCAAACCATTTCTACCAGCGCCGAAAGCCAAAAACCCAAAAGGCTCCAGTCGGGCCTTCAATACTGACTGATGATGACGACCAGCAGCAGGCTGGTGGGGTCCAGCTCGATGTTGGGGTTGCTGAACGTGTCGCAGAACGTTGTGTAGATGATCATGAGGAGGACAGCGCTGCTAATGGCGCCGAACGGAGGCTTCCGGCGCTCCAGCCACTCCCTGAGGAAACCGCGGAAAACCTGCAGGCCGAGCCGGGAGGGGTTAGCAACTCGGTGTGTCCCAGTTCAGGGGCTGCATCCTCCGAAAGCCGCGGATATTCGACAACCGGGACAGAAAAGCTGTGAATTCAGACAGGCCTAGCCTTCAGCTAACGGCCTAGCCTTCAGCTAACGGCCTAGCC
>VMRN01000173.1:259007-273293 GCA_010277015.1 Poeciliopsis turrubarensis | reverse complement strand
CACACACACACACACACACACACACACACACACACACACACACACACTGTACCCTTTGAGAAGCCACTGGTCGATGGTGGTCAGCGCCAGGACATGCAGCAGCAGCCAGACGACCAGGGGGAAGAAGACCAGTGTGAACGACTGGACGAAGAGGTGGAGGCGAACGTGGAACAGCGCGTTCTTCAGCTCCTAACGGAAAAAAAAAACAGATGTGACGATGGGAGGTGGAGGTGTCTGAGCTGCACCTGAAGGCATCGCGCCGCTGACTCTCACCTCTGTTTTCAGAGACAGGCCGCTGTTGAAGAAGATGAGGGAAACGGCGATGTAGGCGATGGTGACCTCTGGCCTTAGCGGACCTGACAGGCAGGAAGAACGAGGTGCTATTGTACACTGGTAACCACGGTAACAGACCAAATCATTAGCTGCTAGACCTTCAGTTTATGTTGTTCTAATGCAGTGGTGTCCAAACATTTTGCCCTGTCAAATTTGTTGGCAAAATTTCCTACCATTCTGGACTTGTGGTCAGAAGTTGAACAATAAGTGGCCCTTGAAAGGGCCATTTGTGGAACAAAGTGTTCAAAAGTTTTAAATTAGAACAATGATTAATAGTCTTGGATTTTTTTTCATGCCAGATTAAGTTTTAATTGGTTGTTATTCCTTTGTTTCTTTCAAAAAAGAAAACAAAAATTACAAATGGCAGAAAATATTTTCATAAAGTGGCTTTGTTTTCAATCACTGAATGCTACTGGGTGGAGAAAACGCCACGTTTTTTAGATTTTATTCATATGAAAATTTAAAAAGGCAAGAATAAATACATATTCCTATGTTTTTGTAAATCGAAGGGAGGATTTTCGAGGAGCACCTGAAGGCATCACAACAGTAGCAGCCCAGCAGGTTATCTTATCTACAGGTGAGGCTGAATTACATTAGATTACTTATTTATCAGTATTTGTTTCACTACTTTCGAGATAAACAATCTCTACAGTAGTTCTAAAACTGTCCTCAGTTTTCTGAAAATCCCGAGACTGATTCTGCCTATAAAAACTAAGATAAAAGAGCTGAAAGGAGTGTTGACATTCCCGCTGAATGCAACGTGTCACTAGGATCCAGGTAGGAGGAAACATTTCAGCTTCTTCCAGATAAATTGGGATCAATTCAAATTTATAATCAGCTGAGCTCTCCGTTTCTAACGTTCAAAGTTAAAAACTCTATATTCATTCAAAACTTTGACCCAACCGCTCCGAACTCCGAGGCTCACCTCCCTTAACACCGACACCGGGCAGCAGTTTGGCCGACAGGATGACCAGCACTATCCCGATGATGAACCACTCCTTCCGCAGCCTCGCCAGGAGGCCCATGATTCAGCTGCCTGGGCTCAGCCTGCGGCCTCCCAGCCGGCCCTCCGATCGCAGCAGCCGGGCTCAGGTTTCTGCAACCTGCCGCTGCTTCTTCCTTCCCGGAGTTCAGTTGGAAAACACCAACGGAGCAATGGGAGCTCCTTCCGGACACGTGGGCTGTGACGCCACCGTAATGACCTAAGAGAGGCGCACAATAACTTACCGTAACAAATGTTTGAAAAATATGTAAAAAAAAAATATACAGAACACACAACACAATTTAGCCCAAAATAAACCACTCAACCGTTTACGGTTGCAACTTCAGAGCAACGTTCACAACTGAAAATACCGGATACAATCTCAAAGCCGGAACTTGTCCCTTAAAAATAAGAGCGTTAAATCTAAAACCGGAAGTTAATCATACATAAGCAAAAACTATGTATGACCAGATATAGTACTTAATTTAGGGTTGTTAAAAAAAATATAGTTATAACACATGTTTAAAAGTTAATATATTTAAACTATAAAGAATATAATAGTATAAATTAAATACAAATATTTTAATTCACTAAAATTAAGTTTTACCTGTATTTTCAGTAAAATTAAATCAGACAAGAGGAAAAAATGTTAAGAGTATTAGATTATAATAAGTTTTTGTAAGAAAAAGAAAACACTATTAAAAAAACAACTACATTATACACATCGAACAAAACATTCTGACCAAAAAACATTGGAGTTTAAACATTTATTTTGTTGGTCCATTGACATCTGGCACATGTCCATAGAGTATAAACTGAAAGCCAAAAGGTTTCCGGACACTTTAATAAAGATAAACGGAATCAACATAAATAAGCTGAATACTGGTTTGATCACATCATCTTAGAGGAGGTTGGAATTTGCTGGTAAATGAAAGTTTTAAATTATTTCCAGATGTGAAATCTTGGCACTCTGTTAATTTATTATTTCTTGAACAAGATAACTGGTTGGCAATATGTAAAGACAAGTAATAATACATGTTTTAGTTTGTTTTCTCCTTCCTCTCAACAATCAGCTGCTGAATGTTAATTTCTAAACCCTCAGCAGAAGTCCTGGTGTCCTCTGGTTTCCTTCCAGTCCACCAGCTGTGTCACTGAGGACTGAGAGGGCGTCTCCATCTCAGAGAGGTAACTCTTGATGAGAGAGTGCGCACATGTATGACCCAGCTTCACCTGAAAGAGGTGACAAAAAAAAACAGGATAATTGAGAGATATCCTCTCCCCTTACCTGTAGTTTTGGTGTTCCTCAGGGATCTATACTCACACCGCTGTTGTTTAGTTTTAAAATAAATTATCTTTGAACTGTATCCAAAAAGTCAGAGGTGCATTCCCACCAGTCCGGTTTAGTCTGCTTTAATCAAACTGGTTCTTTTGTCTCGAAAGTTTGGTTCGTTTGGGGAAGTGTGAACGTGCAATCGGACCAAAACAGTGAACTCTGGTTAACCTACAAACCAAAGTCTTTGTTCGGTTGAAATGAATTCTGGAGCAAAACAAAAGTATATGTGAATGCCAATCGGACCGGAGACCTTTCCAAAAGCAGGAAGCGAACTACAATGCAGAGCATTCTGGGTAAATACAACCAAAACAAACACCTTTCTTTTTAATGCAAACACAGCAATAGAAAATTGTGTTTTAACGACAAAACACAATTTTCAAATAGTTTTGAGAAAATCTGTAATGGAAACGCAGCTAGTTTCCTGGTACCGAACAGATGTCTCCAGATGTGATTTCAGAAAGACGCACCTGTGCTTTCTGCTGCAGAAGCACTTCTCTGGCGGTGCAGGCAGCTTTGTAACTCTGCAGGAAGTATTCACACGATTTCAGAGGCCGATTCTGCAGAAAGAGGCAGATGAAATCACTTCTGAACTGACAGGATAATAATCAGCTTAACGTGTCTCAGTTTGGTACCACGTCGCTGTAGATGCAGCCCAGAATCAGGCTGATGTCCGCCAGCCTCTCCTGCAGGTCGCTGCTATTGCACAGATCAGCTGACTTCTCCAGCATCTCAGTACATTCCTCGATGTTTCCTTCACTGTTAGAAAGATAAAAACCCTCAGACCAACAGTTTGATTAACTGTTGTACCAAGCAACTTTTCTCCAGGCCTACTGCAGCGATATGGACGTAAAGTTTAATCATGACATTTTGTGCAACAATCGTAATAACGAAAAAAATGACAATAAAAACTACTTGCTATGACTGAAAGACGCAGCAAACCAGAGCCAAACAGAACCAGAAAAAACCAACCAAAGCCAATCAGGGCCAACTACAGGAAGTCACAACCAATCAGGGCCAATCAGAGTCAACCAAAGCCAACTAGATCAAACCAGAGCCAATTGGGGCCAATCAGGGTCAATAAGGATCAAGTCAATAATTCCTTAGTAATGATAGAGAGCATTATACGTGTTTTTTCACTTATAACAAGACATTTTCCCCAAGTGATAAATGAAATAAAGTGCCAGTGGAACTATGAACTTTTATTCAATGTTCAGAAATTACCGACTAAAACAAGCTGCTATATCTTGCTTTGTCTTATTTCAAGTGTACAAAGATATTTTCACTAGACAAAAGTGGAGGTATCTTCAAAATATTTTAATAGTATATTAAGAAAAACAAAACAAATGTCAGTGTATTTTTTTCCTAAACAAACCAAAAGCAAATCAAACCAAAGGATTTTGGAGGTGGAGGTGAAGCTGAGATACTGCGATACAAAAATAAAACTAAATTTATTTTTGGTTGCTAAATAAAATTTAGTTTTGGATCAAACTTGACTTCTGTTTGAAACGTCTCATCATTTCATCCCACAGCATGATGCAGCCACCACCATTGGTCGGATGATTGACCAGGTTTGATCCTTTCATGACTAGAAACATCTGTGATGAAGTCGGTGTTCGCACCTTTGTAAGGACTTGGCTATGGCCTTGTAGGACTTCACCAAACCTTTCACGTCTTGCAGAGAGCCAAACAGTTCTACGCAGGTGTTGAAGAGCTGGGAGTCATTTATAAAAGACACTCATGAATTTATTTTTGTCAGCTGAATAATGTTTCTGTTTCCAACTAAAGTTAAGATTTGATACCTTCTTGGCTGCTTCATGATCTCCTGAGCTCTGTAAGCCCATTCCTTCCCTGAAGAACGACTCGGCCTTCACCGACTTATCGCCGCCTGAAAAAACCAGATCGCAAACTCATGACAAAATGCTTAAGTTAGGTTTCAAACCAAAAAACCTACAATTTTTCAGAAAAACCTGTTCAAGGAAGCATAATAGGTCACATTAAAAATTTTAAACTCCAGGGTAGAACAGAGGAAAACGGATGGCCTAATAATATGAATACCACATAACGTTTTTTGATTATTATTTTCTTCCTCTGCCTCTTTTTCCCCGTTCTGCCCAAAATAACTGTGACCCTCAGTTAATCGAGAAATATTAGAGAAAAGCAAAATAATGCAAATCAGACAATAATTGCCAGGATGAGAGAAAATAAAGTATATTCTAATATTTTAAACAATTTTACTGTTTTTGTTGTGACACCATTTGGTTATGTTTTGCATTTTTCCTAAATATATCCATTTTAATGTTTACTTCATTTTTTTTTGTTCCAATTTAATTTTGTTGCTGTTATTCGTTTTCTTATCATGCTACTTATTTTGTGGATCAACTCCTCCTTTTGTCAGTCTGTAATGTTTGTTTTACATGCACTAATTGGTGAATTAGTGTGAACTCCATATTCTCCTCCCACTCACCCTCGATAGCCATCTTGGATCCCAGCTGCAGCAGCATGGTGGCTGTGTCGTACTGCTTCGCTGCGAGGTAATTTTCACCCAGCAGGCTGTAGATTTCTCCCAGTTCCCTGCAGCCCCAGAGCCTCAGTGGCCGGCCCTCCTGGTCCTTCCAGCCTCCGTCCTCCGCCTGCTTCAGGGCTCTCTCTGCCTGATCCCTCGCCTCCATCAGGTCGCCTGGGGGACAGGACACGACCACGTACGTTTGGCGTTTCTCCAGGCGTAACGGCGTCTGTGTGACGGCTACCTTGCTGCCGGTACAGCTCAGCCAGGTGGAATCTGGCCTCCGTGGCGGATTTGGATCGGCTTCCGAACACTCTGTCAGCGCAGCTGTGGAAGAAGTGAAAGCTGAGCCAGATGTCGGTCGGATGGTTGAAGTAGCGACCCAAATGCAGCCGCTCTTCACACACAGCTGTCCAGGAACCTGCACAAAAAAACCTGCATTACTTAAACTACAGTAGGGCTGAACGATTAATCGATTATTAAAATAATTATCAACTGATTTAGTAACCGACTAATTGCTAACTGGAGTATACAAACCGGAAGAACGACACAGGCAGAGCAGTAATTATTGATTAATTAATATGTATCAGATTAATTGATTATTTTGATAATTAATTTTCAAAATGCTTTACTATTGTATTTTAGGCTATAAAATATTTATCTTGTTATTTGCATATTTGATGTATTTCTAATATTATATAAAAAGGATTGAATTGAAAAATCCACAGAATGTCCCAAATCCTGTATCTGATAATCGATTAATTGAATATTTTGTTATTGCATTTTAGGCAATAAAATATTTATTTCCTTATTTACAAAGACACTGAATTATGTCTTTATTTGCATCTTTGAAATATTTTTAATATCCAATTAAAATTTTGAATAAAAAAATACGCAGAATTTGCCAATTTCTTGCATCAGACGAATCAAATAATTGTCAGAACAAACGATTAGTCAGTTAGTAAAGTACTTGTTAATCACAGCTCTGAACTAAAGCCAGATGATTTTATGGTTTTCTGGATCCAGATTGATGTTTAACTCCAGGTGAGCATCTTCTTCCTCTCCTCACCGTCCCGTTCTGCTTTCTCTGCCCGGCTCAGGTGCAGCCGGATGGTCTCCAGTTTCTCCCGCTGCTCCTCCAGCGGCGGTTCCTGCAGCCGGGGCGATCTGTGCGGCGCATTGGCCCTCTGCTCCAGGTCTGTGCACAGCAGAGTGAAGAGCTCTGCAAACGACCTGAAACTCAGACACGGATCAGTCAGCCGAGCCGATGTGCCATCGATAATGCAGGGTGATGGCAGGGAGGGGAAGGCTACCTGTGGTAGCCATCCTGCAGCATCTCCACACACATGTACTGCTTCGGCGTGTTTCTGAACCTGGAAAACAGAAAAGTATCAAAGGTCAACCCTCGTAGAATCAGAAAACCACTGCAGTCCTGATGTTTCCACTCTGATCATTAAAACATCACAGTTCATGTTGCAGTTTTCTCTCTGCTGCTCTTTTCTATCCCATGGAAACTAGCCCTTGCTCAGTGTCTCTCCATTTGCTGCTGTTCCTCTTCCATGGAAAGTTCTCCAGGCTCAGAGCTTCTTTCTCTAGATCTGTCTTTTTGATTGGGCCATCAAAGAATTTATTACAGCTTTGTGTAATCTCTACATTTCTTTCTTATAGAAAGTACACCTACTCAGCGTGTCTGTGTTTAATTGTTTCTCTTTTTACTAGATCAGCGCTTCTGTCTCTGTCTCTTTTTTCTGATTGAAGATATTGCTAGCTTTAATGCTGAATTATTTTCCTTTCTTATTGAAAGTACACCTGGTTCAATGTTGTTTAATTGTCTTTTTGTAAAAAGAAAGAACTACAACCTGAGTTGTTCTGTGCCAAGCTGTGTCTTTGTCCCAGTAAAAGCTGTTTCTGTCTTAAACTCTGTGGTACTTTTTCTCTCTTGTAGAAAGTACACCTGTCTCAGTGATGTAGAATATCCTTCGAGACCTTCTGCTTTAATACAAAGCATTAATAAAATGCTATATATCTTTTCTCTAAATGCTATTCTATCATGAAATGAATTTCTCTGCATTGTGTTTTCATTTGTTGTGAACTGAACTGCATGTGTTTGATTAATGTCCGTACTGAGATTAATTTGAACCACATTGTATTTTATATAGAGTTGATCTTCCATATTTATGGACATTTCTTAAATTACTGCTGAATAATGTTGAGTTAGTAGGTGGCCATTGTCAGCAGAGGGCGCTCTAACTCTTAAAGCAATACTCTCATTATTCTGATAGTTTTCAGTTGTTTAGTGGAAGATCAGGATTTATCAGGTCCTGGTCTACATGTTTGTTAAAGTTGACATTTTTACACGTTTCTTCTCTTACAGCTGATCCAAACCATCTAAAACTTACCTGAATTTTATCTAATCTGCATTCTGATTTTTTTTAAGCCATGGCAGACATGAAGCAGGATAAACATCAGTTTTTAAATGTGTAATTTTGAAAATATCTTATTATTAATGGCTTTTGACAGTGAAGAAAACATTTAAATATTCCCATTTTGCCTTTGGAAGAGTTAGAAATAACATAAGAGAAAGATGGAGGATATATTTATGTGATAATTTGTGATTTTGCTATGGATGCAGTCCAGTTCACCTAATCTGGAAATAACTAGAAGCAGACTATGACTGAAATCTCATGTTTATTTCTACCAAAAATTGTTTTTCCAAATTTTGCTTCATTTTGTCTAAAATGACTTTTAGGCAATTTAAACTCACAAATAATTTATTTCCTATAAATTTTCCTATATATTCTTTTCTCTCTTTAATGATGGAAAACTACTGACAGTTAGTTATTCTGGACTCACAGAGCTATTTCCTTTCTGGAAAGGATCGATGAATCCGAAACCTTTCTGTGTCTGAACATCTCCACCATCTGCTTCATCCTGCACAAATAATAAAGTCCAGTTAAAATCTTAGCAGAGACAATTCTGATCATTTGAGGCAAATCTCAACCCAAATCTATCCTCAACTTCTCTCTCTGTGTAAACAAAACATTTTAACTCCTTTATTATGTCATTGTCATGTCTAAATTGTGAAGATTTACTGACAAAAACTGAGAATATTAACATATTCGGTGGGTTTTCTTTGTTTTATTTTATTTTATTTCATTTTATTTTACCAGCCTTAGAATTCGACAAGACATATTTTATTTACTGGTTGCCAAGAATAAAACTAGATGTTACTTAGATGTTGTAAATAACGCTAGTAATTCAGTAATGTTTGGGTTTGTAATTACTTTTATAACTCTTAAAATAAGTTATGTTGAGTTGGTAGAAGTTAATATCAAAATATTACATTTGCTTGAACAAAAAGTTGATTTTATTTAATAAATATCGTGTCTTTAAACGAGCTTTCTGCTATCAGGAAACACCGCACATTACAATGCAGACATTATTAAAAGGTAATAAGTTAAAAAATAAAGATACTTTCGCAGCTAAACTTTGGAGCTTTTATAGCTTAAGCTAACTAAAACGGAAGCTAGCTGCACTTCATTAGGTTAAAGAGCCACAAACGGTAGAATTACTGTGATAATGTCACAGGTTATTTTATTGCGACCTCGGCTGATTCAAACCTGAGCTTCTCTTGATGTCACTTTGCGTCTCTTGTCAGTTAAATTGCAGGGAAAAAGTACAGAAATACAAACACAGCAGCTAATTTAGCCTGATAAGTTTCCCCCGTTCGAAGTCAGCGTCTAGCAGCAAAGCTACGTCGTCACCATGGCAACGAGGGGATGGCGGAAGCGTTACGTCACTGGTACCTGAATCTTTTGGTTCTAGTCACAAAATAATTGTTTTTCTTTTCTAAAATCAACTAAAGTCATTCTGAGTTTAATGTGATCGGTGCTCGAGTAAAGAATGACAACAGAGGAGCAACACAACTGACACATATTAGCCCTAATTATTGTCACATTATCAGAAGGTATTTTCGAAATAAACCAATAAAATTCACAATCACATTCGTTGAGTTTGCTGTGTTTTACCCTTCCTATTACTACAGGCAGTAAGACAAAATGAGTAATTTGACTAGAGGTGAGAAAAGTCACAAGGGTCATTATTGAATATATACTAAAATAATGTGCTGAATAAATAAGTTATTGCATTTGAAAATGGGTATGTTGAATGCAACATTATTTGCATATTAAAAATATTTACAGTTGATGTTACTGAACTTCATTTATTTCATAGTCTTGTGTTGCAACATAGCCAGCTATCTCATTATCTTGCTAGCTGTCTATCTTGGTAGCTAGCAGCAAGACATAGATCGCTAGCATTAGCTAGCTAGCTAAATAGACTGATTGCTAGTTAGCTAGATAGCTAAGTAGTGGACAGACATATAGATGACCTCCCTCCTTGTTTATACCAGAAAAACCTGACTTCAGCTGACGTGCACTCTTTTTATATCAAATGTGTACCTCAGACACAGTTTAAAAGCCCCTCTTTATCCCACATCTGGAAAACAAACCCCAGTATATTCTTGCTGAAAAGTTTAGCAAAGACCAGATGTTGGGTCTGTGCAGTGAAACTTTCCATCAAACTCCACCACAACTGGATGGAAACTCAGTTGATGTGTGACGGCGCGCGCTTTGTGGTCGGCATTGGTTCTTTTATGCATGGAGTTGTTAATAAAGTCCCACGTTCTGCATGGAAAGCTGTTTCCTGAGTGAGCGTCTGGCTTTGATTTGCTTTTTGACTTTGGTTTGTTTGTTCTTTTCATTCTAATTAGCTTCAGGAGTAATTTGTTGATTAACCAGCCTGCGCTTTAAAGAGACAACCAAGAATTAAACTATCATTTTTCCACTAGAAGAGACTAACAATGTGGAAACTGCATGCAACGCTGGCTGTAAATCCAAACATCAAGCATTTAGTTGTAATTGTCAATATATCCTTTCATCTCTGTAATAGAGCTCAGGAAATAGGCCAATAAAGCAGACTTAATGATAAAAAACGTTATTTCCCTTTTTCCCCTTCAAACCTTCTGTTCAGATGAAGATAATAGGCTTAGATCCAGCATCCAGCTTCTTCTGCCCCCCCAGTGTTTCCCAAAGATTTTCTGGGTCCCCCTATGGTTTATAATACCCCCCAAAAAAGAAAGAAGGAAAAATAAACTGGGCACACATCATTCAACCAGACTTAAATCTTTACACATATTTTGTTTTCAAACTCCACTGAAATTTATTTCACACTTCAGGTTGCCACAAAACACACTACAAACCACCTTTACAGTGAAACATTTTAGTGTAACTGTTATTTTATTTTTCATTCATCCATACTGCTTCCCGCGACCTCCTGCAATGGCACTGCGCCCACTTAGGGGGCGCACCCCACACTTTGGGAACCACTGGGTTAAACCAATAATAAAATAGGGATTTTGATTCCTGTTAATGACTAGTTATATATTGACCAATGACATTAAAGTGTTCAATCTTAACCTTAAATGATTGTGAAACTAGAGAGGAGAATGGAAAAAGTGTCTATTTTCCATCAAAAAATTTACATTTTAATTTGAAAGCATGTTTGAATGCTCAGTGGACCGGAGAACGCTCCAAAGGCAGGAAGTGGATTACAGCGCATGGCATTCTGGGTAAATACAACCAACACAAACATGTAACTTTAGTGCTAGCAGCAGAAATTACTTAGTCTTTCATAAAGGCAAAAGAGAAATCCTACAACCACTACAATCTGACACTACTCCATTTTTGTTTACTTATTTGAACAAGGAAGTTGCGCTGGTATTTTACTGTGTCTTTTCCTTCAGTGGTTCTTGTTGCAGCGCCACCACAGGTAAGGAGGGGAATAAGTTTTTCAAACAGTTTGGTTTCACTCATTGCAGTAAGAAAGAGAACCACACCAGCTTAAAATATATCAAATGCTGCAACTGGATCTAATCAGGTGTGAAACATCCTTAAAAATCTTCATCATGTTCCCTGATAAGGGGTTTGTAAAAGAAGCAGGGCTGAGTAACTCAATAACAAACCAGATTAAAGTATGTAAAGGCACAGAATGAGGAAATATAAATTATTTCAAATAAATGTTTTATCTTTGGCGTCAAACACTTATCTTTCTGCATGATTCAAGTCACATATCTTCTCCTTAGCTCTCTATTTATAGTGGTAAATAAACAGACTCACACTCTGACGAACCACATTTATCCACTGACACTCAGTGACGAAGATAACACAAAATACTTGAAATAAATTTAGACCATCAGTTACACAAGGTCAGAGGTCATTCAGGCGTGAGTTCAGACACATTATTGGTGTGCACACGTGTTACAGATGTGTAAACTCAGCATGCGTGGCACGTGTTGCGACCGCAAACATATTCCAGTCAGAAACCAACAGAGCAACTACAGTCCACAGCTTAGAGTGAAAACTAAGGTCAAAACTGGGGAAAATCTGTTATTCTGAGTTTCCTCCAGCGACTTATTAAATTAAAAACAGACGAGCAAAGCAAGAAAAATCATTGATCAATGCTTTCAATTCCAACTGTTTTCTCATTTTTGGACAAATATTTCAGAAATAACCAAATTTACAATGAAATTTGGAATAAATGTGAAAACATAAAGATAGCACCCTTGAGAACGCACTGAAGCAGTTCACCAGAAAAACGTTGATTTGGAGGTTAATTACTCTTTAAAATGCTCCTTTCCAAACTTCCTGTTGCAGATAGCAAACCATAAAGTGGACATTTACTTTCACTTGTCCTACAGGAGCTTTATGGAGGATCAAACATGCCACAATCAAGAATACATGTAGAAATATTGATTTGTTGTTAGTTACTCTTCAAAACATTTTTTAAGTTCCTGTAGCAAATAGTGCTACTGTGCTGCAGTGCTAATGCTAACTTGTACTCAAGAACAGTAAGAGGACATTTACTACTTTCTCCACTGTAGCAGTATGGAGGACAAAGCTTGCCATGAATAAGAATAAATACATAAATAAAACAATGCTCATTAAGTCAACATATACTCACAATGCAGCTTGAATAAATTACATAAATTAGTGCCATTAAACGCAACAAAATAATAAATGAAAGTATATAAATGGGGACAGTGTCACAGAAGTTAAATAAGAACATATATGTATGCCAAATTAACTGATCAATTATTAAATAAATATCTCCTTTTTATTATTTTGTTGCATGTAACGGGGCACTAATTTATTTGAAAAGCTCCTTTAAGCTGCACTTACATCAAGACATTTATTTATGTATTCATAATCATGGCAGGATTGGTCCGACCTATAACCGTAGCTAAAAATAAATGAAACACCAGTCTCATAAAGTCTGGCTTTATTACTCCTTATTTACTTTTATATCAGCAGTTCATTGGTAATTTAAACTCTGTTCATTTCATTACTTTCCTATTCAGTTACATTGTTAATACTTATGTTAGCATCACAGCTTATTTAAAAATTAGGCATTTTTAATATTAAGACTTTAATTGGCTTTCAAGTCAAGTAAATTAAAACGCCCTCCACTTTCTCCAACTGTTTCTCCAATCAAGTTGTATTAAATTTGTTTACCATCCTTTGTTTTTTTGCAAAGAACATGTTCTGCTTTCTTAAAATGTATCCTTAGTCTAACAAAAACTTTTCTTAATAACACTTGTTTTATATTGCAATCTTGTCAACATTTGTTGAGCTGCCTTCAAAGGAACCAAAGACGAAGTCTTACCCCGAGTGTATCTCAAATTTCTCTGAACACTATAAAGTTGTGTGTGAGATGAAAAGAAAAGCTTGAAGAAAATGACTTTGTGTGGCATCAGTTGTGTTCAAACAGCAACCCAATATTAAAATTTACAACCTTCCACCAAACTGCCAGCCAAGGCTTGGGTGGTAAAGCAGAAAGACTGTTGTCTGTTCGTGTCAGACAGTAAAAGTTCAGAGTCGTCAGCGTGTTTACGAGATGTTCCGTCGTAACTGAGGAAAATGGAGGAGAAAAACCAGAAGGAAACAGAGAGGAGGTGAAGGGGGGACAACAGAGGCGGGAAGCTGAAGGTCCAGCTGATGAGCAACAGCAGCAGGTGGGAACGAAGGAAGAAACAAAAGTGAATAACTGATCTCAAAAATGTCACACTGATGTCAGCTACTTTATTTCACTCAAAATCAAATTAAAAAATACAACAATAAGCATAAGAGTCAGTAATAAACATGCAATATGGACTTATTTCCTCTCTCTCTGAGAGACATATAAGGGCCATTGTTGAAAGAAAAAGAAATGAGTAAACTTCTTCTAAAAAGACTCAGAAAATCTGATTTGTCTCAGAAATTTTCTTGGAAAAACAAGGATATTTCTGAGCTGAAATATTTTGTTCAAATTTTCTTGTTCTAACATTTATGAGTTTTTTTGGGTAGAAATTTACTCCTTTTTTCCATCTATGACCCTAACTTTGTCATTTTATTGAGTTGTATTTTAGAAAAGGAAACCAGTCAAAGGCAAATAAATAAATAAATAAATACTTACCTCCTTCAGGTCTATAAAATGACCTAAATCTCAAGACCTCTCACTTCGGGTTCTGGACCCGTTGCTGAAAACCTTTTCAATTAAGTCATTTATTCTTAACATTTCTAAAGTATGGCAGTTTTTCCACAATGGTTGTTAAGGCCATTGTAGATAGAATAAAAGAGTACATTTCTGCCCAAAAACTCCAAAAATGTGAGATTCTAAGGGATTTCTTTGAAAGGTTAAGGACATTTCTGAGCTTCAAAGGTTAAATGTGTGAAAAGACAAAAACACTCAACACAATTTATGAGATTAATGTCAAACTTTCAGATTTTTTAAATGTATCTTTTACATGTAGGACTCAACAGTTTTTATTGTTGTTGTTTTTTTTTTTTTTTTTTTTATTTCTAGACAATTTCGCACATTTCCGGTCTCGTTTTGGCGCCTCTCTTAAAATGGCGCCCCGAGCGTCGCATCGCGCGCAGACGCGGCGGTTTCCTGTAAGATGGCGGAAGAACGAAAAGGAGTAAATCTCTGCCAAAAAAAACCCAACAACATTAAAATCAAAACTTGGAAATTTACAAGTTTAATAAATATAAAATAAATAAATAAATAAATAAATAAATAAATAAATAAATAAATAAA
>VMRN01000173.1:241737-254901 GCA_010277015.1 Poeciliopsis turrubarensis | reverse complement strand
ATCTATCTATCTATCTATCTATCTATCTATCTATCTATCTATCTATCCATCTATCCATCTATCCATCTATCCATCCATCCATCCATCCATCCATCCATCCATCCATCCATCCATTTTCCTTCCTTTCTGTCCAAGAAAATAAAAACACATTCTTCTTGTTTACTTACTATACTGTTAATAATATTGAATTATTAATTTGTTCATGTATTTTCCTATGTCTATTTTATAATTATAATAGAGCTGCAACTAACAATTATTGTAATAATCAATTATGCTATCACTTATTCTAATGATTAGGATAAAAAAATTAGCACATTCTTCAGACTTTTTAATTAACCACTTAGCCATTTTTCTGCTCCCGTTATCCAATCAGTTTTTTTTTCTCTCTTCCGGTTTGGTCTTATTGCTCCTTCAGTAAGCCTTTATTCTGCAGTATGTTTCATCTCAAATGTTTGTTTTGTTGCCGGAGTGAAATCCGTGCAGTCATTCATTTATTTCTACACCAAAGAAGACAAAAGGAAGAGCGGGGAATGGCTGGTGCTTATCTAATCTAATCAGAGAAATTAGGCAGGAAAAGAGTCATTGTGGGAAGTCAGCAAACGTCCGGCAGGATCAGGGAATCAGCATGAATGGATTTCTGTAATGCAGTTAGCAAAGCGATGAGTTATCAATTCCACTTCGAAGAAGACAGAAGAATTCAAGTAAATTGTAGGTTTACAACTTACGCTTATGTCGGAAATAGAGATTTTGCACACAACTTCACATTTTTCATGTTTTTCCTTCTTCCATTTGGGTTCCAACTGCTTCCAAAAACAGCTTCAAAAAAACATCCAGCCGTTTTGTTGGCAATAAATTAATGATGTTTAGTATCTGGAAAGTGAGCAGTTTTCAAAACCATCCTGATTATGAAATCACATTCGACGGGCACTTCGCTGCAACCTCGCAACCCAAGCAGAACTCTGACCTGTTGCATAGCAACCCAAGCAGAACTCTGCCCCGTTGCATAGCAACTCAAGCAGAGCTCTGCCCTGTTGCATAGCAACCCAAGCAGAGCTCCTGCACATTCTAAAACACAGGACTGCTGTTTTAGGAGCCAGAGTTTCAGAATGAGATCCAAATTTTCAGTTTCATGTTTATGTAACATTCATTCTATGGGTTCTTGCTAGTAAAACACAGCCAGTCTGATGCTGAGGGTTCTCCATCTTCTGCTCAGACTCAATAAATCCCACCGAGGTGACTCAGCAGTATGCCAAATTCACTATTTATACTTCCATTTGTGTCTCAACTGCTTCTAAAAACAGACCAAGCGCTTAAAATAAACGGCCAACCAGTTTTTGGCAACAAGTTAATGTTATTTGATGTCTGGAAAATGAGCCATTTCAAAAACATCAAGATTGTTAAGTCACATTCCACAGCCACTGTGCTGTTTCCTAGCAACCCCAGCCCCGTTACCGAGCAACCGAAGCAGAGCTCCAGAACATTTGGCCACCTAGTTATTGACCCTTTGCAACTGCGTCACTCAGTCATTCGAGGCGTCATGATGGAGATCAGAAGTGAGGGACAGGAGTATTGAACTGAACGACTGAAACTGTTTTCCCAAGTTGTTTTTGTCAGTTTATTCATGGCTTCTACGTTTTGAGTCAAGCTAATTTTTCTGTGAACGACAAAGGGCCAGCAGCAACTTATTTGGATTTCAAGTAACAGAGGCCCGAGAACAGCTCATTTTCAAAGAAACTGAGCTAACATCCAATTATCTGTGCAGAAACATATGTTGAACATGTTTGTATAGCCTATAGATCTATCCTGGCCTGTTCAAGGAAGCATAACATGTCACCTTTAACTTTTCTATTTTCAGTTCTACATCAGCTTCAAGGATTGGTGGATATTTGGTATTTACTTCTGCATCCCTCTGACCTGCTCGGCGGTTTTCTACGGCCTCATGACTCACGAAATGCTCCGGCATGAGAAGGGAGATCTGAAGCGGTCACTGGGTGAACAACTGAAGCAGGTACGCAGAACATGACTAAAGCAGAGGCGTCCAAAGCATGGCCCGGAGGCCGTTTGTGACCCTGGAGTGATTTTCTTTGGCCCTAGACCACAAGTTAAGAATGATTAAAAAAAACTTTGCTACAAAATATAAAACAATTTGGGATCAAAAAAATTTGGAAATTGTTTTTTTCTAATAACAACCCTAACCCTAGCTCTAAGCCTTTTTATGTTTTGCATCTTGAATGTCACACACATTTTATAAAAACTATCAATGTTGAGCAGGTAAAACAAAACAAAAATAACAAAAAATAAAATAAAAATAATTTTAGCATTTTAATTCACTGAATTTTGTGACCTGCCAGTATTTGAAATTTGCCAGTTTTGGCTCTCGGGGCAAAATCTTTGAACATCCCTGGTTTAAAGGAATGCTAAATACTTAATGAAGCTGCACTTTAGTCAAACTTCATTTCTGTGCTTTATTTTTCTATTTCTATTTTTCTGCTCTCTTTCTACCAAAACTGTATGACAAATGTCTTCAGTCTGGGGTTTTGGTCTCAACTAGCCCTTCTTTTTGAAAGTCAGTTTTGTTTAGAGTCTTCATAACTAATTTTATTTGTTATTTCTGTTGTTTTGTTTATTTGAAACATTTAAATGTTCTCCAGTTTGAGTGTTAAATTTTCATTAGACTATAAAGTTTACTGATCTTTTAAAACGTGTTCTTGCTTTTTCACTCTTCCCATTAAATTACTTGAAAATGGTCTCAGTCAACAATATTTTTGTTTATTGCAATAACTGCTGGGACAATTTATCGTCCAGCAAAATGTGTTATGGTGACAGGCCCTTTTCTGGGCGGGATGATGCTTGGACATCCCCATCGTGTCTATATTTAATATCAGTCTTTGAACAGGTGAACAAGAATCAGTAAATTGTTCCCAACGATGAACCGAGACGCCATGATTGTAGAAAGTTTGGACGACTGCTGTTGTACATGCAGAAATTAATACTCTGAACTTCTGTAAATAACCTCTTCAAACACACTAAGGTTTGAATAAATGTCCTCTGTGCAGCGCCGCGAAGTGGCCAAGTCTGTGTTCTGCCTGGTGGTGATCTTTGCCCTCTGCTGGTTTCCTCTTCACTTCAGTCGGCTGCTGAAGTTGATGATCTATGACCCGAACGACCCTGGCCGCTGTGAATTACTGAAGTGAGTGCCAAAACTGAAACCAAAGGCTGAGTCATTTTTAAATTTGTGGTTTTGTTCTGAAAGCCTCGCCTCCTGTCGGTTGCAGCATACTGCTGGTGCTCGACTACTTCGGCATCAACTTGGCGACCGTCAACTCCTGCATCAACCCCATCATCCTCTTCTTCGTCTCCAAGAAATACAGGCACTATTTTATGGTAAGGATGTCTTATTTTATGGCTTCCTGGTTTGCTACGAAGCAAGAGACTCTGTGCTTCGTCCTGGGTCAGTGCGACGTCACAGTGAGGTCACGGGGTCATGAGAGACAGATCTAAAACTGGGGGTTGGGAGTTGATTAAACACAGAAAGGTCGCGACCTCTGATAAAGTGTTTGTGGGAAGTCAGTAGAGGCTTTCTGGTTAAGAGGAGTACTCCACTCAGGAGTGACATATTTACTGTCCTGTTCTTTTTATATTCTGGGAATCTAAAGACAAACATTCCCCTTTAGCTCCACGTTATGTCGCTTCATAAATGTGCTGCACCAAGAGCAAAATTTGAATGCAAACGATTCAGCAGGCAGTTTTTTGATATTTAACTTACTTTTCTCACATCAAACACACTTTCATCAGATATCTATATGTTGATATACTGTATGATGATATCGTATATATATATTTACATATATATATTGTAACTGTCATATATCACTTCAGGCGTAGGAAGACAGGTACATTAGTTCCACCCAGGAATTTCATTGCGGTGGAGAAAAAGATTTGATTTTGAAATCAACTTGTGTCCAGTGCTATCTCTGGAAACTCCTTTTGAATGAGGTACGTTGCCATGGAAACGGATGGTTTATAAGTTTACTTTTATTGTAGGCACGCATCAGCGTTATGTGATGCACGTGCAAGATCCTGTCCTCCAGCAAACACTGCTGGCCAACAATGACTACTATTGGTTGTAGCTCTCAAGTTGTCAACATAACATACTAAATATTAAATGTACCAGTGATGCATAAAAGGAAAACCAAGGAACCAAGTATTTTTGGTTCAGTCATCTTAATCATGGGATGGTCACACATCCAGTATTAACCACTGAAGGTTTGTCTAAAAGTTAACTACACCAGCCAAAATGTTTTTTTTAGCTTCTTTCATCACAATGAAGCTGAAACAGCAGCTGGACTTGCGTTGTGTTTCTTGTGTTTCTCTTTTATCTGCATGGAGATTTCCTGGAAAACAGAAGCGATGATGGTGATAGAGTTTGTCCTGCTCTGAGTGGGTTGCTGTTGCCTGTTGGTGGTGGTCAGAGGGCCCGGTGGCGCTGGTGCATGGCAGCCTTGCCTCAGCCAGCCACCATCAGCGTGTGAATGTGTGTGTGAATGACCGAAGCACTTTGGGGTTCTCTGGACTTGATAAAGCTCTATGAAAGTACAGGACATTTACCACTTGTTAAATTCTTCCACACAACCTTGGCCACAGTGCCCACTTTCTGGTCATCGATGGGGTAGGCTTGAGCGTCAGGAGAAAAGGATCAGTAACAACAAGTATATTTTCAAAGCCCCCCTTCGATTTCTCCAGGCAGAGAAAGTCTGTACTAGTGCCATGGGGGCAGCTGCTGTGGATGCTGACAAGAGGAGCTCCGACACTTCTTGTGGGAGTCGTCCTTCGTCTTCACATCAAGATTTGATTTCCTGGCCCATAGTTGACCAGAAGAATCTCTCAGTTATCAACTGTAGAATTCTCTAAAAGCCTAAAGGCCTCTGTATTGGCATACTCCGTTTTGGAGGTCCACTCAAGATGGATTTGCACATCATCCGCAGAAGGAGACACTTATGACCACATGTCTACTTGGTGTCGCAGTGTCGGCAGGAAACAGAGTTCAGATCTGTTTCTGAACACTGATTATGTGACACCAGTTTGATAAGGTTGCGAGGACCCACATTGTGATCGCACTGACAGGTGTGTGGAGGCTGATGGAGCAAAAGGCCTTCAATTCGCTCATCAGACATTCTACTATCCAGTAGGTTTGTAGGGAATAAAGGATTTTGTCACAAGCAATGTAAGCAATCACTATGTTTGACTCTGAAATCCCAACCGTGCACATGTTTCAGAAACAAGGCAGTCGATTTGACTGCTCGTCATGCAGCAGAGAGGAGACCCGCTCCAATCCTTCTCCACGTTTCAGTGCATGAGCAAAGCAGCCACTCTGGATTAAATATAATGTAAATTCAGTTTTTTATGACAGCCAATGTTGCGACAGATTGGCGACCTGTCCAGGGTGTGCCCCGCCTCTCGCCCGGAAAGCAGCTGGAGGCCCCAGCAACTCCCGACCCCCCTAGGGATAAGGGTGAATAGTAAATGGATAGATGGATGACAGCCAATGTTTTCTTTGTTTGTTGTTTCGCCAAAACTGCTAAATCGCCCCAAAAACGTGCATTTGACTTCCACAGCCTCAGTGTTCTGTTAAATGACGGTGGATAAAATAAAACAAAAAATAAGGGACATCCTGGATCTGTTTCTTGATTCCCTCTGCAGACACCATGTGGTCCAGATACTGCACCTCCTTCCTCATCAACTGGCACATCAAAGACCAGCTGGATGTGTTCCAGATTCTCCTCAAATGTTTTAGAAAATATTATGAGGCCATCAAGGTAACCGAGCAGGTGAGTGAAATTCAGATGTGTGAGGAATAAATGAGGTATTCTGAAGCCTGAATGGCATTCTGTTGGCCTCTAACAGCCCGATGGGCGTTCTGGATGGAGTTCTGTGTTTATCATGCGCTGCCACGTCCATTTGCCAGTAACCGGTCGCTGGATCCAGCCTGGACGACGAAGTATTCAGCTTGCCCCAAGGCCTCTAAGGCTTCCTCAATTTGTGGCAGAGGGAATATGTCACATGCGGTGCAGGAGTTCAGTTTTCTGAATACATAACTTTAATGTCTTTCTTGTTGGCCAAGAAAGTCTGGTTCATTTGGGGAGGTGTGAATGCACAATTGAACTCTAATGTGGACCAAATATGTGAGCTCTGGTCTGCCTAAAAGCCTAGATCTCAGTTCGGTTGACGTGAACTCTGGTGTGGTTTGAATGCGAACGCCAAGCAGACCGCTCCAAAAGCAGGAAGTGGACGAGAGAGCAGGGCTTTCTGGGTAAATACAATCAAAACAAACATGTGAGAGTCCAGTGTTAATGGGGGAAACTATATGTGGCTGTTTACCAAAGACAAAAGAGAAATTCTACAACTGCTAACATCTCACATGATTCCATTTTAACGTACATTTTATAAAATGCAGTTGTGCTCAGTTTCTTCTTCATTGGTTTTCTGAAGTTTCCTTCAGTGGCTCCCGGTGCAGCGCCACCACGGTCGAGGAGGGTGCCTAGGTTTCTCAAAGGCATTGATTTGATCAATACAGTGCAGCGTGAAAGCAAACCATACAGCTGAAGATGCAACAAATGTTGTAATTTTCAAAAATTGTATTGCTATAATATAATTTGGCAATATAATTGCACATGTTTTGCAACTGCGCAATTAGAGTTGCTAACATAACCGATTAGCTTTTCAATTATAAACATGGTAATATATGACAGGTTTTTTTTTTTAGACATTTCCATTTTAAATGCGATGAAAGTGCGCAAAATGTGAGAAAAGTAAGGTAAATATAAAAAAAACTGCTAAATATTTTGTGTTCCAACTTTACACTTTGCAGCCCATAAATAAGGAAACAAGACAATCCAAGCAGTTCTGTAGCTAATGCTAACTGGGATTAAAAAATAACCCAAATCAGCTGCAATATTATTCAAGATCTGGTGAAGACTTCAGATTGAGAAGGAAGCAACACAAGAAAAAAATAAAAACAATCAGATTTTAAAAACTCATGAAATTAGGAAAAAGTGAAACAATGATTTTTAAAAATTATTTGTTTTTTGTATTTTGTTGAACTAATCAGAAAAGGAACGATTCAAAACAGGAAGATAGTTTTGATTTTCAAATGTTTTCAAAATGAAACAGTGATGCTGCTGAAACACTCAGAAAGTCTTTTTACCAGTTGATTTTATGAAATATATCTGGATAAGTTTTTCTCCATCATCATAAATGAGGTTAAATTTAAAAAAGTTTAACTTTAGATTTTAATTCTTCTGTTCGGCTTCTGTCTGTCTCTTAAGTTATTATTTATTTGTATGTAAGATGACGAAGGATCTTATAAAATCTAGAAGATGCTAGTTTAGCCTTTTCTGTGTCCCTATTGACTAAATAGGTGTAAACTAATTGTTATGTTGAATCTAAGTCCCATAAACTACAGTTTAAGTGGAGTTGTAGTTTTATTCTGGCAACAGGATTGGATTTAAATGTATTTTTTGGTGTCACAGTGACCGCCGGCAGCTTTATCTTCGTTCTGATGGAAAGTATTTCCAGCTGGGACATTCTGCTCCTGTCTGTGAAAGCAGCTGACTCGGTTGAATTTGCCATTTGTGCTTCTTGTCCAGGACTAAAATGCTCAAAGTTTCAGCCGTGTCATCCAGGTTATCTTCTCTCGGCCTTCGAGATTAGAAATCCATCCGGTCAAGAAAGGTCAAGCCTGTTTACTGGGAATTAAGTTGTCACAAAATAGCTGGCGTCACAAATACTGAAATAAAGGTTGTTTCGACAGGGGAGTTTAAAAACGGAGGCATTAAAATGAAAGAGACCAGAACCTGGCTGTAAACCTGCTGTCAGTCGGATTTAAACACCAGCGACAGTCACTGCTGTTTAATAAGAAGAAAAAGTTAATAGTCTTGGTTACATCCTTCACTGTTGCTTCTTTCTACCTGATTTTTTTCTGTTAATTGGCCAAAAAGAAAAACCAGGAAGAGGAGAGAAGATGGAATCTACTGAATTGTATTGTAGCAAATCAATATAAACAGTATTGATCCATATACTTCAGTTATTTCATGTTCTGATGTCAGAGTATGTGTTTAGACTGCCTGAATTAAATGGTAAAAAACAGATTCAGAAACAGCTTCCCCGTGGCTGTGTGAAGGATAGTAAACATTATTCAAACAGTGACAGAAACCAAGTCTGTTTAATAAAATAAATCGTATTTTACTCTAATTATGTATCCAGCAACTTTTATCAAGTTATATACAGATGATGTTGTCAGTTATATTTCAGAAACATTTGATTTTACCTCATATTTGAATGTTTTAATGGAAAGAAAAACATAATTTTGACTTGTTAAGCACTTGGAGTGAGCTCGGAAGTGTCTTCTATTGCTATGGTATTGTGCAAAAGTCTTGAGTCATCCCTTATTTCTCTATTATTTTTGCTTACAATCAGAATCTATTGTAGTCTTGTAACAATTTGAATGTTTCTTTGGACTTTATTCCAGGAAATGTTCAGCTGAATATTTATTCCTTTGTTGAGCCAATTCAGGTGCTGCCAGTTTGTTAAAAAAAAGTCCAAATACTCTAGTTTTTCAAATTAAGCACAAATTTTTAAAAAATCTAAGAAAAACAATTTGAAGGCCTTAAGAAAATTCTGCATGTCTCCAGCTGATACTGAACATTTTGAACAGAGTAAAAGAGAAAAAACATAATTTTGACTTAAGCACTTGGCGTGAGCTCAGAGGTGTCTTCTATTGCTACCGTGTTGTGCAAAAGTCTTGAGTCATCCCTTATTCTGCTGTTATTTTGCTTACAAGCAGAAAAGCAATTTGAAGGCTATGAGTAAATTCTGTATGACTCAAAGACTTTTTCGTCCAGCTGAGACTGAACATTTTGAACAGAGTGAAAAGGATGACCCTGCCTGTCTCTGTCTTTCTCCGTCTCCCTGTAGAAGATGCTGTTTTGCTGCCGTCACTTTTGGCCTTTCTCCAGCAACCTACAGCCTCTCCAACGTGGGAACAGTCAGCAGTTTCAAAACTCTGACCGCTGATGGTTTCACCTCCACAGAAATGTTTTCACATACGACCCATAAAGTTATGTTGGATCTTATTAGAGCTCTTCCAGTTTTGGGAAAACAGTTAAGATATCAGGAAAATTAAATATTTTAGAGAGTATTTGAGCAGTTTTTCCCAGAAAGGAGATGAAAAATTGTGTTTAGATGATTATCTTTAACCTCATCCACCTTGTTTAAGAACCTAAAAGTGCAATTCACAAAAATATTTAAATCAAATAGAGGATATTACTGGTTCTTCTGAAGGTGTAAACATAAGGTTGTGGATAAAACTAACGTTCAACAACGCCGTCTAGTTAAACCAGGAAGACTAAAAACTACATTTGATAAGCAAATATTTTACCATAAAATAATAAAAGATACCCTGAAACCTGTATCGTAAAATAAAAAGGTTAAAATGTTCATCAGTTGTAACAGTAAAAGTTCACTGGAGCCAGTAATCCAGGACTTGAACTAGACCTTCATGCTTCCTTGCAACATGGCGGGTTAAAAATGTTTCATTTTATTTTTAGGTCTTTTCTGGCCTCAGTAAACAGGAAGATGTTATTTTCAAAACAAGACTGCAACTTCAAGCAGAGTGCGTATGCAACCTCCGTTTTCACTCTACAGCATATATTACTTATCACTGAGCTTCATTTAAACAGCTGAGATCAAACTGACCGCCAGGTCCAAACGAAACTCCTGACGTCACAAACTGAAACGTTTTACTCACCGATGGGTTAAAAACTTGGATTATTTTGTTCCGTTCCGTTTAAAGGTCTCAGAGTCTCGTTTTCTTTGTAAATTCCGCCATTTAACTCTATTATTAAACACATTTTTTTAATTAGCTGTAGCTTTTAGCCGGTTAGCAAACAAAGCAGCTTTCTTCTTCCACGTGACGTTTTTGTCTCGATTCGGACAAACGGGGAGAGGAGCGCCATCTGGTGTTAGTAGGAACAAACTGCAGGCCGTGTCGAAACGGACACTTTTTCGGGTCACATGAATCACGTGATCAACAGTCGGATGTTTCTGCTGACGCAACAGACGAAGAAGAGGACAGGAAGTTGTAGGAGGATGTTTTTTTTTTTTTTTTTCAGATGATGTTCATGAGCCAGTAGAAACGTTTTCAGGAAACAGGAAGTCACGAACTGATGGATATTTATCACGACTGATCAATTTAAACAGTGAACTTATTAAAACATAAATTAAAATAACTGCTAGAATTAAACAATGAGTTTTGCTCTCTGCGCTTTTTTTGAAGACATTATTTCACTGGACTCTGAGTTCAGTATTTAGGACTGAAACAATTAATCAAATTAATCATAATTAATCAAATTAATCACAATTAATCAATTATTGAAATAATTGTCAACTAATTTTGTAATTGATTAGTTGTTAACTTGATAATAGACTCAAAAAAAGGCCATTTACTGAAAAAAAAACACATTCAGAGCAGCTATTAAGCCAAAATTGTACAAAGATTTTACATATATTTTGCGTGAAAAAGCTTTTTTTCTATGTATTCTACCCAGGACTTCTCAAGTTGCACATTTTCAGCTTCTGTAAAGAAAACTTTTGTTATCCAATTACTAATTTGTTAATCCAACAGATCTGAGTCTTTCACATGTTCATGTTGGCATTTTTAGCTGCAGATTCATCATTTGCTGCAAATAATCAATCATTCATGAATAGATGGCCATGGTGCATTTAAGCAATAAAATGTTTATTTTACAAAGGAATTTAATAATTTATTTGCATTTTTTATGCATTTCAGTAGTAGCAAATGATAATTAATTAGTAAAATAAATTGCATCAAAAGTATTCAGAATCAGGCAATGTTGCCACAATATAATATTGACAATAAAATGAATCTGACCTGATTGAAGAACGGTGCTGACAGTTAAGGTTCTTGTTTGTTTTTTTGGGTCAGAACCAGCCGACTTCCCTTAGATCTGAACCACTAATCAAGACGTAGTTCCTGGAGGAGGAAGTGAAATGAGGAGGAAATGATTTCTGCAGAGTTTTCCTCATTAACACGGACAGGATGGATGTAAAGGTTTCCACAGCCACTGTGGGTGAAGTCATGGGAAAATGAGATTTAGTAGATTTACTAAATGCAGATTTAGTAAATGCATTTACTAAATCATTGTTTTTTCAACAGTTTCTCTCTTTACAGCAACGTTGTGGCTCTGAAAAAGAATTAAAGCAGGAATATAAATAAAAGTCAGATTTTTTACTCGATCTACTTATTTACCTTTTTGTTTTTAAAATATTTAAAACTCCAATAAGTTTGTGAAGATCCAAGGAAAAGAAGCGTAACTTGTCCTTTAGCGCCCTCTGGTGGCTGAAGTTTGTATTACACCCATTTTATTTAATCTTTTCATTATAAACATAATAATGATGTATAAAGTCAGATGTTATGATGCTTTAAGAGGCCATTTTAATGTGTTTGTTTTTATTTTGTTTGTTTGTTGTTTTTATTAGATGTTGTGTTTATCAATAAAGTTATTTAACCCATAATGAATATTTGCTTTATTTGAGTCTGATTAATTTCCTGCTCTATCAGTCAATAGATTATAGTTTTTATTTAGTAATTTAAACATGTTCACATCTTTCTGGTCTCTTTTAAACGTAGTTACTGTTACACCACATTCTCTCGGTTGAGACAGAATCGCTGATGTTTTGCAGGTTGTCCTGCGGGCTGGAGGCCCTGATCGGCTCTCCGGCTCCTTTAACCCGGTTTTCCGCTCGCAGCGCAGCCTGAGTCCGTCCTCCGCCCACCATGTGACCGACGGGCAGCCCGGAGCTGCCGCTGCCTCCTCCGGTGACGTCGGGCCGTAAAGGCGGCAGACAGGAGCGGATCGGCGGGGAGCAGCTGCTGAGCGGCCCGTTGTGCGGATTAATCGATCAGTGATCAGAGCGCGGCTGATTGACGGACTGCCGAGCGGCGGTTTAGCGGTTTAGCGGTTTCGGATGGAGGGAGGATGCGTTGCCTGGAAACAGAGAGAGGACTGAGGGCGGAAACAGGCCGAGCGTCACTGCAAGTAAACATCTTCAGCTGCACCGACATCTCCGTGTTTACATGTTCATCCTGCTTCAGTCTTTAAAATGATAAATGTTTCCATTTTAGTCAAAACCGAACACAGTGGCTGAAATATGGCGTCAGAAACGGGCTTAGAAACGTTAATGTTGGAGTGACTGATGATCCGATGATGTGGCTCCAGAGAAAAACAACCATTTTTAGTCTCAATCCAGTTTCATTTTTTCTCATATGTCCAAACAGTTTCAGCAAAATGGATGAAGTTTATGAGATTTAAAAAGCTGCAAAACTCACCAACAGTTTGGTTCTGGTTGTTTACAATAAAATAAATAAATAAATAAATCATAATACTGAAAAAGAAAACTCACTTTTCTGTAAATTCCGGAAATGTGGGTTTTTGGACTGGAATATTTGAATAACAATAAAAACTTGACTTTATTCTATAGGTTCATTCTGCTGCTAAACTCTTTTACTTTCATTCAGCAGAGATGTGAATCCATCCTTTATTCCTCTGTTGTAATTTAGTCTTTATGTAAATGTTTTAATTTAACTTTGGATCCTGTTTTGACTCAATTTAATTCCAATTATGTTATTTTTATTTGCAGAAACAAAACAAGTGCAAAAGTAAATAAAAATAACCTTAAATAAATCATTATATCTTATTGTTATTGTGTCTATTTCTTGTAAGTTTATGTACATAACAGTAATCTCGTACATTATTATGATAATAATTCAGTTAAATTTCAGAGTTTAGCTCAAACTGCCTGCATTTGTCTCTCAGGTTTAGGATGAGCCTGTAAGTCCGCACGCAGGGAAAAGCAGCCGTCATGCCGTGCACCTGTGCAGAGTGGAGGAGATGGATCCGTCCGCTGGTTCTGGTTCTGTACGCGCTCCTGCTGGTGGCCGTGGTGCCGCTGTGCGTCTGGGAGCTGCAGAAGGACAAGGTGACTCACCGGGACTCCGTGATGAGCCTCATCCGAGCCAAACGTTTTGACCCAAAGAGGTTCTGTCTGTCTGTCTGTCTGTCTGTCTGTCTGTCTGTCTGTCTGTCT
>VMRN01000173.1:185983-241727 GCA_010277015.1 Poeciliopsis turrubarensis | reverse complement strand
CTGTCTGTCTGTCTGTCTGTCTGTCTGTCTGTCTGTCTGTCTGTCTGCGCAGGTCGGGACTCACAGCAAGGCCTGGTTCATCGCCGGCGTGTTCGTGTTCCTCACCATCCCCGTGTCCCTGTGGGGGATCCTGCAGCACATGGTGCACTACACGCAGCCGGAGCTGCAGAAACCCATCATCAGGTGAGACCAGCAATCAACAGTTTTAATGGGTCTAACTGCACGGAACCAGAACAACTTTACAAATCTGACAGTTTTTAGATGTTTGTGCTGCAGTTGAGGGAAACTAACACAATAAGAGGGGAGCATGGCTGGATTCAGAGGTGGGTTTGTGGGGGACACTGACCCCTGAAAAATTAAATCAACCTTTATTCCAAATAAACTTTTGACGACTCAGTTGTTACAGATGAATGAAAACAACATATATTTTCTGCTACACAAAGCAGCATGGCTGGATTCAGGGGTGGGTTTGTGGGGGGCAGGCCCCTTCAGGAATCTGATTTATTCTTTAGGTTCATCCATCAAGTTACAACCAGCTGAACTTTTTAGTGACGAATAAAAGCAGAAACTTTCAGTCGTGACTGAATGTTAGAGAGGAGCAGCCATATTTATCTAGCTGTGGTTTGAATAAAAGTGTGTTTAAATCACATTTGATCTATTTTAGTTATGATCATTTTCTGCTTACAGGTCATGAAAGCATGAAATTTAAAATTAGAATGTTACATCGTCAGACCCATAAAAATATTTATTACATGCTTAATATTTGTTAACTTTTCAATAGACACTTTTAATCTGATTAACGACAGAAATCAGAATGCATGTTCAACTTTATATGTAATTTTAACTACATGTTGTAATTTGTGTTGGTAAATTATTTTCCTGCAGTTTCAATCAATTCATAAAACAAGAGGAATAATCAAAATTTACAGTTTTAGGGAAGAAAATGCAGATAATAACGACATGCAGGGAGTTTCTGAAACGTTCAGATTTTCTACAGAAAGAAAAATGCATAAAAATTCAAACCTAATAGAAATACTTCAATTTTGTTTTGTTTCATCTTGCAGGATCCTGTGGATGGTGCCGATCTACAGTTTGGACAGCGTGAGTCAATAATGAGACGATAAGGAGACACTATAAAACATCTAAAGGCGATTTAACTTCCACCTGCTGCCATGAAAATGACACTTCAGTCGACAAGAAAATAGTTTTGGTTTAAACTCAGAAATGAAAGTTTATGAAGGTTATTTAGCAACAAGAGAAAAGTTGCCTAAATATTGTATTTTAGCTTTGATAATGTTGAATTGTGAGTTTTAATTTAAAGCTGCAATTTAATTATTTCACAAGCAAACTGTCCACAAATCACTCGAGTTCAAAAATATCAGGTTAAAATAATTACTTATTTTACTTTATAATAATTTAAGTTCTTGTTTCTAATTGCATGAACAAAATTTCTGATCTGAGAATAATTTTTATTGATCACAATGAATTAATCTCAAAACCGTTTAGAGTGAACAGGACATAAAAATAAACATTTGCCTTCATAAAACAGTCAGATCAATGTAACGCTCTGTCGTCATGGGATACAGAAACATGTTTTACAGCACGGCAGCAGATACAACTGAGCTCCATTCCTCACTGATTCAGACCTTCCTCTCTCCTCTTCCTCTCTCCTCTTCCTCTCTCCTCTTCCTCTCTGCTCTTCCTCTCTCCTCTTCCTCTCTCCTCTTCCTCTCTCCTCTTCCTTTCTCCTCTTCCTCTCTGCTCTTCCTCTCTCCTCTTCCTCTCTGCTCTTCCTCTCTGCTCTTCCTCTCTGCTCTTCCTCTCTCCTCCTCCTCTCTGCGTCCAGTGGTTGGCCCTGCGTTACCCCAGCATGGCCATCTATGTGGACACGTGCAGGGAATGCTACGAGGCCTACGTCATCTACAACTTCCTGGTGTTCCTGCTCAACTTCCTGAGCAACCAGTACCCGAGCCTGGTGCTGATGCTGGAGGTGCAGCAGCAGCAGCCGCACCTGCCGCCGCTCTGCTGCTGCCCGCCGTGGCCCATGGGAGAGTAAGACGAGCCGCCTGGGAGCCGCATGGCGAGCCGGTGAAGACGAAGGATTATATGTTATTTATTTCTCTGACAGGGTGCTGCTGTTCCGGTGCAAGCTGGGAGTCCTGCAGTACACTGTGGTCCGACCCGTTACCACGGTGATAGCGCTGTAAGTGTTTTTTTAAAGGCTCTTTAAAGGAGATTTGTTCTGCAAAATTCTAATCTTTAACGTCTTTATTCGTCCATTTTTGTCTCGACTGCTTTAAAAAACACCTGGTCACATCTTGGCAGGAAGTTTTTCGGTGTCTGGAAAATTAGTCATTTCAAAAACCTCCAGAATATTAAGTCAGACTGCAACTCTGGCCGAGTCCAGTCCTGTTACCTAGCAACCCCAAACTGAGTTCCAGCATGTTTTGTCAGCTGGTTTTACCGCTCGGTACAGGGTGTAATGGCTGCTGGAAAATTCTCACCGTCCAGAAAGCATTTGCTGTATTCCTGTTGGCTTTGCAGGAGGCGCCACTTCTGCTTTTCAAAGATGAACAGTTGTATAATTGTGCGTCTGTTTGCAGTTATTTTCACGTGCGACTGCAGACGTTGAGTTTAAGTTATTTGGATTTAAGGTGAGACAGACCCTAAATCAGCTGAAATAGGCAGAACTGACTAAACCTCATTGTCTAAGATTGATTTTGTGGAAAAAATGTAATGAACATGTTTTGAATAGGCCATAACTCTATTCTGATCTGTTCAAAGAAGCATAACAGGTCACTTTTTATTTTAAGCTCTAGTTGCTTTACTTCTCATTTTCATTGCAGTTCAGATATTTTTAGCTGCAGTTTTCAGCTGATCAGAGTATTTTCATTCTGAGTGGATCGTTTTGTTTCTGCAGCATCTGCCAGCTCTGTGGCGTTTATGATGAAGCCAACTTCAGCTTCAGAAACGCCTGGTCCTACCTGGTTATAGTCAACAACATTTCCCAGCTGGTAAACAAACATCAACACAGCAAACACAAACAAAAATGAGGAAATGATCCGTAAACGTTGGTCCAGTTGTTCTCCTCTCTGGTTCATGTCTCTGTCGGTCCAGTTCGCCATGTACTGCCTGGTTCTGCTGTACAAAGCCCTCAGAGATGAGCTGACTCCCATCAGGCCTGTGGGGAAGTTCCTGTGCGTCAAACTGGTGGTGTTTGTCTCGTTCTGGTAAGACTGGAGGCCGGACTGCATGAGTGTCTCGTCATGCTTCAGGTCAGTCAGTGCTGCTGGTTTCCCTGCAGGCAGGCGGTTTTTATAGCCTTCCTGGTGAAAGTGGGAGTGATTTCTGACAAACACACCTGGGACTGGGACAGCGTGGAGGCCGTCGCCACTGGACTGCAGGTCAAATCATTTTTAAAGACTTTTCTAAGACTTGCTGGGTTTTCTTTACAAATGTGCAAAAAATTTATTGATATTCTGCTAATGTCGAAAAAACAACAATTTCACAAGTGTGATGTTTCCATGAAATAAGAAATGCAATTAAAATCACGCATGAATAAGTTTGTTCATCGCAATCGTTCTCCAACCACTTCCTGTCGTCTTATTTGTTGTTTCTGCCAGTAGTAACAGCTGGTTGTCTCATCACTGGTGTGATGAGAAAAAAAAATGTTTTTTTGTTGCAGTTTTGTGAAATATACTAATTTAATTTCAACCCAAAAATATCACTGCATCCTATCAGAAAAACTTTTTATAAAAAAATGTGTTTTTTCACAATGCTACAATTTTTTTTATCTCTAAAACTGATTTATTGGTTTATTGTCTGGTTCATTTCACAGGATTTTATCATCTGCATAGAAATGTTCCTGGCTGCTATCGCTCACCACTACACCTTCACCTACAAACCCTACGTCCAGGTATCCATCCATCCATCCATCCATCCATCCATCCATCCATCCATCCATCCATCCAAGTATTTCCTTCTGTTTTCCTGCAGGAAGCAGAGGAGGGTTCGTGCTTCGACAGCTTTTTGGCCATGTGGGATTTCTCAGACATCAGAGCTGATGTAACTGAGCAGGTCCGCCATGTTGGTAAGCATCGTTAGCAGATGTAAGCATGTGGTGATGATGTAATCGTCACTACTTGCATCACTGCGTAGCACAACTTTTGATCTTTTCCAAAACATAAACATCTTTTTTGATACTCTCCATGTTATTGGCGTTTCTTCATTTCAGAAACAGAGAAACGAATCTTGTTAAAAGTGAAATTATCTACCAATGAAACCATTTCATCGATATTAAGGATGTTTCACTCCGTTCAGGTCGTACTTTCCTGGGACGACCCAACAAGATGTACTTCGGCGCAGCGGCTCGACCCGAGCACACCGAGCACACCGGCCTGCTGAACTCCACCTCCCAGGATCCCATCGTCGCCGCGGCGACCTCCATGCCGTCCTCCCCGTCCTCAGTGGGGCGGTACCAGGGCCTGGGCCACACGACCGCCCCTCACTCCATCTCCGCCCCGGCAGGTTTCACGTCTTCGTCCTGGGAGGACGACAGCGACGGCACGCCTCCGCAGCCGGGACCCGGACACTAAGAGAGGTTTAAACTGCAAATCTAGGATAGAAACCTGAAACAGCGAATGCACTCTGAGGTCAAAGCCATGTCTGGTCAGAAGCTGGTGTAAGATGTAAATGTTTATAATCTGTTTTGCTGTAGTTTTGATAAATGTGATGGGTTGGAGGCGGGAAGCTGCTTGTTGTTTCAGTTTGTGCTTCATGATGTTGAAGTTCTTCAGAAAGTTTTAACTGTTTGTCCCAAAACAATAAAAACATAAAAACACCTGAATTAACAGAAACTGGTTCAATCATTAAGAGGCTCTAATGTAGTAAACATTAGAGAAACAAACATGCCGTTTATTTTCATCACTCTTACTAGAATTAGGTGGGAACCAGTTACATTTACTCAATTACATTTACTGGATTACTTTGGTTATGAAGTATTTTTACTCTCGAGTGAATTTCTGGATTTTCTACCCACTGAATGAAAAAAAATGTTTTCATCAAAAAGTCCCCAGACACAAACAGACCTGGAAAAAAAAATTGCCTGATTTTTTTTCTTTTTTGTTACTTATATAATTTATTGTCATTTTTGTCCTTAAAAGACAAACATTTTCTTATGACTTTATATTTTGGTTCGTCTGATTATGAAACTTGTAAATATTAAATGATTGATAATTTGATCCGTTACTCAGTTCTTGAGTAAACTTTTCCCAAATACTTTTTACTCTTCATTGAGTAAAAATGTGTTTCATTCTGTCCACCTCTGACTGTTACTGTAGATGATGATGGTGTTTCATAAACTTCTTCCTGCAGATTTAATAATCTTATTCTACTTTTTGTCCACTAGATGGCAGTCCAAATGAGACTGAAACTGATGAATAACTGTTTTAAAATTATTTAAAACAATACATACAACAAGCTTATAAAACATGGAGATGGAATAAAACAAATCTTTCATATTGAAAAAAAACTATCAAGTCTTTAATCTGCCTGCAGATGATCATAGTAAAGAAAAACAAGTTATTTTCATTAAAAGTCCTATTATTATTTTGCAGATATTTACTTATTCGTGATTATTCTCTTATGAACAGAACCCTCATCTAATAATAAAACATTTTTCTCTAGTTTTTAGCTTGCAGTTTTAACTCAATTTAAACCTTCCTGCTCTGTGGACTTTAGAGGGACTTTTTCTGTGATCAAATAGAAACAGAGCAGAAAAATCCCCGTTTAGAGCAGAATAAGCCCTGCAGCACACAATCTGTTACTGTTACAAAATCTGCTTTTACTACAAAAGATTAGCAGAAAATCTGCAAATACACAAACACACTTCCTGATTAACTTCAATATTAGGTTCAGATGTATTAATAACTTTTGTCTACAAAATGTCATTTTGGACGAACCATGAATCAGTTTCTGCCAATCAGGTAACATAAAAGTTCCCTTCGTCTTTATTAAAAAGATGTTCTTGTCACTTCAATGTTGTTCAGTTCAGTTCTGACGAAACCGGAAGTCAGAGATTGGATCGAGCCGCATGGACATTTCAGGTGGTTTCCAAACCGTTGCTTTAAAACAGGGGAGTGAAGCTGCGCGCAGGTTCGGACTGGTTCCGAGGACGTTTCATAGTCCAAAGGTGGAAGAAAGCGACGAAACCTGAGCAACCAAATGTGAGTTTGTGCATGATTTGCTGTCGTTGCTCATGTCGGACTCGGATATATTCTCAGATGTTGTTGTTCGCATCTCGGCAGACATTTTGTTTTAGCCGCGCAGATAATAAACCTGCAGTTCAAACAGCAACTTCTGCATCAACCAAACCCGAAACCGTGTTTTGGTTCAGCAGCCATACTGATTTTCAAACGCGCGTCTAAATATATTGTTGTTATTGCTGTTATTATTTGTTTTAAGTACAGTGAGAGAAGCTCTTTTGTTTACACTCGTGGACTGTGCGCGTGCTTGTGTAAGAAGACTATGGCAAGCCGTTACTATAAACAATGATACCAGTAATAACACGTTGCCCTAATCCGTAAATAACAGGATGCGTCGTTTCTTCCGCGCAGCTGCAGTGAAAATAAAAACTCCGCGACGTAATTTACGTTTTAAGCTGCAGTTTAACACCGAAGTTTGCTATGAGATTAAATTCACTCTCTATTATTTTCAGAAAATAATACAGTAGTTTTTTAACACCAGAAATAATTATTTGTTTAAGTGGGTAATGGCTTTTTATTCCACATGCACCACCGACAGATTTGTTTTTACCTTTACTTTGCCTTAGCTGATGCTTTCATAGTTTTATTTTTAAAATAAGAAAATGTGAATTTTCAAGCTGCTAACCAGCTGAGAACAAACTGGTAATCAGCTTGTAGTTCCTCTTAAACAACAGCAGATGTCAGCAAAAACTTTGAACGTGAATAAAAAACCCCACATAGCACATCAATGTTTAGATATGTACATCCTTCCTTTTTGTTAGTGTCATCAGTGAACAGTGAAATGTAAATGTTGAAGTCTGGGCCCAGCTGACACGAATCTTATGTTTTTATAGTTGTACATGTTGAGGATCAATGTCTGTGACTTAGATAAGTTTGACTTTGAATACAAATAAAATCATTGAACTTAAATAAAAACAACAACTGATTTATTTTGCTTGTATATGTTATTTTTCTTCATTTTAGCTGCTGCAGCAAACATGGCTGACAGGAAAAAGAGGCGGCGGTCGGAGTCGACTGACTCCCTCAGCGAGTCGTTGCCCAGGTAACGCTGTTATTAACCCTTTAGTTTGCTGCTTTTGGCCTCATTTTTAACTGTTCATCTGTCAAGTATTAAGATCAGGAGATCAATAAAAACAAACAAAAAAGCTATTTATTTAGTCACAAACAAAAGTTAGAAATATAAAAGCTTAAAAACCTTCTTAAAATCAGTACAACCATTTGAATTGTTAGGACAAATCCTTTTAGCTCTGCTCTACTTTTTACTTTTGTTGGGTTATGAGGTTTGTCATGATTCTTTAATGCCTCTAAAATGTTGGAGTTGTATTTTCCTTTTTTTCTTTGCCTCTTATCTTGGAAAAGATTAATTAAATTTGTATATAACTGCAGATATAATAGTCCCTGTGTAGTAAGTAATGTTTGATTTAAAAAATATATCTGTTTGTAGATCACAGTTAAGAAGAACTGGATCTCCAGTTCCCAGCGCCGTGTCGGTGAAGAGCGATTCATCCAAGTTTGATCCACCATTTTTCAGTCATAAACCAGCTTCAAGGTAAATCTGCTTCTTTTTTTATCATGCTTAAAAACAAATACCTGAATGTACTTTAGAATCATTATCTGTTGTTTTTCTTATAAGAGGGATTTGCTTCTGTAGAATACTACACAATGTATTTTTTTAAAATTAAATTTATAACTATTTGCCGACTTGAGATCTGTCAATTATACAAATGTATGAAAAAATGTAAATATTGCTTCAGTATTTTTGTAAATCATCAAACGTAACAGCAAGAGTTTGTTTATTTGTAACTTTATTTGAACATAATTAACATATTAGTTTAGTGAAAAGATTTTTTTTGTTTGTAGTTCACAGTTGAGAATCAGGCCTTCAACTCCAAGCCATGTGTCCATGAAGAGCGATAGGTCCAGGGATGAAATGCCTTTTTTTGCTCTTGAAACACCTGCAAGGTAATTTATACCATTTATCATGTGTCTGAAAAAGTTTACACAAGATTTCTAAACTGTCATTATTTGCAGTTTGAGGTGGTGAGGACTGACCCAGGTTGTG
The DNA here is from genome assembly GCA_010277015.1 of Poeciliopsis turrubarensis. Lineage (NCBI taxonomy): Eukaryota > Metazoa > Chordata > Actinopteri > Cyprinodontiformes > Poeciliidae > Poeciliopsis > Poeciliopsis turrubarensis. The sequence continues at coordinate 233,402 of VMRN01000173.1, read as the reverse complement.
GTGTGAAAAATGATGACAATGATATTGATGAAAAACAGGAAATACAGAATTACGGCAGCACACCTGAGCTCAGAGCTCAGGTACGGGTAGCAACTGGATAGGATACACAAATGCAGCAGAGTGACAAGATACAGCCAGGATCAGACATGGAGCAATAGTCACAGTTGGGTTTAAATACACAAACGGTAATCAGGGAACATGAGGGACAGATGGGGACAATACAGAGACTCAATTAACTGAAAACACAGAAACCTAAATCCTTACATAAAGAAAGTATGTAAACTGCCAAACCTCTGGAAAGCTGTGCTTTGATATGTGATTTATTAAACCTTTTCTTTAATTGTGAAAACAGACATTTGCTACACAGAAATGTCACTATTTTGGCACAAGCACCACCCTACTGTTAGTTAACCAGAGTAAACTACCCAGCCTTCCTGACAGAACCTTTGATTTGTGAAAACATTTCTCCGTTTTTGTAAACTCATTTCCCTTTTCAGGTTCATACTCAACTGCTCCTCGTCCGCCTGACTGTTCACTCCTGGTTCTCATGCCACTCATCTGTCTTCCCTGTAGCTCTTAAGCTAGTCAGTTTCTCTCACTGCTTGTTGGACCTTCAACCAAGTTTCCTGTTCACCTTTAGTTTTCCTTCTTTGTGTTCATTTCTTCCTCACCTGTAAGTTTTCTTCACTCCCCTTTTTCAAATTAAAAAAATAATTTTTGCTAACCCCTCATGCCTTTTTTTTTTTACATTTGTGTCCTCAAATAACACAAACATGATCATATTGTCTCTTAAACTATATCTGTTGATTTTTTACTCCTTATTGTGACTGACATATACCAAATCAGGATTTTTTTGTTTGTTTGTCCTGTTTTAGCCAACCACTGCATTGTTCAATGTGCAGCAAGGTTTCAGCAGATCCAGTCCAAATGCATTGTGGATGCTGGTTATGCAGAGAGTGTGCTGTCTCAGAATCACACCAATCTCCTTCAACAGTGGATACATGTCCAAACTGTGGAAAGAAACCCAAAAGAACAGATGGTAATTAAATATATATACATATATCTATCACTTCTTACAGTTCATCACAACTTAAATGTGCTGTTCTTAGGGCATATTTCAAGCATAGAGAGAGTTAAAGCTTAATTTAATAACATGATATTTGACTTCACTGCTGTGTGTTTGATTTTCACAGGAGAAGAAAACATTTTAAAACCAAAGAAGAACCTTCAAAAAGCAATGCAACATAAATTTTCAGTCACAGGTGAAGGTAATGGTGACCAACAAATTTCACTGAAAAGTATTTACACAACTCTCTACATCACCACTGGTGAGAATAAAGAACTTTCTGAAGAACATGAGTCTCGACACCTAAAAGGCAGTATTGAAACGCAGCCATCATTGGATTCCTCAGTGAACCTCACTGATATCTTTAAACCTTTGACAGACCAGGAGAACCCCAACAGAACCGTCATAACTAAGGGAATTGCAGGAATTGGAAAATCTTTTTCTGTTCAGAAGTTCATCCTTGACTGGGCTGAAGAGAAAGCAAACCAACACGTTGATTTTGTTTTCTGCCTTACTTTCCGAGAGCTGAATCTGGTTGCAAGAAAGAAAAGCCTCCATGAGTTGCTGGTAGAGTTTCATCCAGCGATCAAACCCCTGAAAGATTCCTTGGCTTATGCCAAAGCAAAGATAATAGTGATTCTTGATGGCCTGGATGAAAGCAGACATCCACTGGACTTTGAGGACATGAAGACAGTGTCGTCTCTAACGGATGCAACATCTGTAAGTAACCTACTCGTAAACCTCATCAAAGGTAACCTCCTTCCTGAAGCAAACATCTGGATAACGTCCCGTCCAGCAGCAGCCAATCAAATCCCTGCTGAGCATATCAGCATGGTGACAGAAATAAGAGGATTCACTGATCCTCAGAAAGAGGAATATTTCAAAAGGAGATACAGTGATGATCCGAGTCTTGCTGAGAGAATAACGACACATATCCAGTCCTCGCACAGTCTGGACATCATGTGCCAGATTCCAATCTTCTGTTGGATTTCTGCTGTTTTATTCCAGGAGGTCTTTGGTGGAGAGCCAGACACTGAAATCCCTCAGACTCTCACAGAGATGATGGCGCAGTTTGTTTTTGTTCAAACAAAACGCAGAAGCAGAAAATATGAAATGAAGAGTGAGACACACAAAGGGAAGCTTCTTCAACTCGGGAAGCTGGCATTTAACCAGCTTCTTGAAAATAATTTAATCTTTTATGAGGAAGACCTGAGAGAAAGCAATATTGGCACTCAAGAAGCTTCCATCTACACTGAGTTTTGCAACACAGTTCTTAGAGAAGAAGAAATCTTCTACCAGAGAAAAATCCACTCCTTTGTGCATCTGACTCTCCAAGAGTTCTTTGCAGCTCTCTATGTTTATGAATGTTTTGTAACCAAAACATTCTCAAACAAACAGCTTGAGAAGTTTCTTGATTTGGAGGACAAAGACCATGCTTTAGTTGACCTTGCAAAGAAGACAGTTGAAAAAGTCCTGCAGAAGAAGAATGGTCATTTAGATTTTTTCTTGCGATTCCTCCTTGGTCTCATGGTTGAACCCAACCGAAGAGCCCTTCAGGGCATGTTGACATCTGTGGAGCCAAATGACGATGCAGACAAGAAAGTCTTGACTTACCTGAGATCAATCCGAAGAAAGAACTTGTCTCCAGATAGCTGCATCAACATTTTTCAGACCATGGTTGAGATGAGAGATAACAAACTCAAAGATGAGATTCAAGAATATCTTAAAATGGATGAACGTCCTAAAAAAGAGTTGACTCCCCTGCACTGCTCAGCCCTGGCATACATGCTGCAGGTGTCCAAGAATGAACTGGAGGAGCTGAATTTAAAGAGTTATAACACAACGGATGAAGGCAGGAGGAGACTCATTCCAGCTGTGAGAAGCAGTAAAAAGGCAGTGTGAGTCTGATTTTCTATTTACAATAAATAATCATTTTTAAGATGTTTTGAATATAAATGAGTTTAGTTCTTACGTAGATTGTAGGAATCTAATAAGATCTTGCCATATGAGTGCTGCTTCAAGCACTTGATGGTCTGAAGACATTAGACAGTCATTTGAATCAGGCAGGCTGGAATAGAGACACATCTAAAACATGCAGGACAGTAATCTACGATTAGCAACCCCTGCCCTGTAGCTTTGGGTCACAAACCTTGGAGAACAGAGATTCTCCAACAGGCTCAACATTTTGTTAGTTCCTGTCTCATTTTGGTGAGTTTTGTCTGAACTGTTGGCTGTTTGCTGCTCTTGGATGACAGGAATGACGGGACATGTTGTTCTGCTGTATAAGAAGAAATTGATCCATGTGTAGCACTGTCCCTGCCCCATATATTATATATTTAAACAACATTAAGTCTTCTATTTACGTCTTGTAGGTTAAAGGACTGTAAAGTGACTGGAGAGTGGATTGGACATCTGGTCTTTGGTCTAAAGTTCCCATTTTCACCTCTGCAAGATCTGGACCTGAGCAACAACGATCTGAAGGATTCAGGAGTGGAGATGCTCTGTGATGGACTGTCGAATCCTGCTTGCAAACTCAAAATATTGAGGTAAGATGGATGTAAAACATATGTTCCCTATGCTGCTGTAAAGGAATATAATGTAATTTATTCTTCATCGTCAAACTTGAAGACGATGTAATCTTGTTTACGTTTGTTTATTTTATTTCTACACAGTATTGGTGTTTAGGTTTTGTGCAGATTAATCCAATAGTTGCATCAACCTCTGTATTTTCTCAGGTTGTCTGGTTGCCTCATCACAGAGAAAGGATGTGAACATCTGGCCTCGGCGCTGAAGTCCAACCCGACCCATCTGGTTGAACTGGACCTGAGCTACAACAACCCAGGAGAAACAGGAAAGAAGCTGATTTCTGACCAACATCAGCTCAAAAAAGTCAAGTAAATACAATATTCTGGAACGTATTATAATCTTAAAGGCTTGTGTAGTTTCTAACTCTGGTCTCTCGTTAAAGGTTTGATCATGACGGACCCCATCGGATGAAACCAGGATTTAAGAAGTGTAAGTAACGGACTCCTTGGTTGTTATTTTATTTCCGGTAATCAAACAAAGATAACATCAATGCCAAACTGGACTAAGAAACATAAAGAAAGCCAGTTTTAAAAAAGCAGAACAGACTTGAACACTTACATTTCTGTAGATTGGGACACTGCACATTAATCTAGCAATATGTCTTTAAATATTCAGGAATTAGAACAATAATTGCTACATTTCTGTCACAGTCTTAGGAAGATACTTTACTCTCCTTCATGCCAGTCTTTCTCCTCAAGAAATCAGGGATATGAGCTTTTGTACATTTGAACTACTGGTTTTTGTTTTTCCAGATGCCTGCAGAGTCACCCTGAACTCCAGCACTGCACACAAGAAGCTGCTTCTCTCTGAAGGGAACAGAAAGGTGACCTGGGTGGAGAACGAGCAGCCTTATCCCGACCACACAGAAAGGTTTGATCAGTGTCTGCAGGTTCTGTGTGAACAGGGCCTACAGGAGCGCTGCTACTTTGAGTTGGAGCTGGTGGAGCCCTGCGCCGTTGGCTTAACGTACGGGAGCATTGGCAGAAAAGGAGATGGAGTGGACTGCAAGTTGGGCCTGAATGATGAATCCTGGTGCAAGATTTGCTCAGAGGAAGGTTGCTACATACAGCACAACAGTATCAGTGTTTTAGTCTCCTCTTTGCGCTGCTCTCATGTTGCCGTGTATCTGGATTGGGAAGCTGGCAGCATCTCTTTCTACAAAGGTTCTCATGACAACCTGACCCGTCTCCACACCTACAGAGATGTAGCATTCAGAGAGCCGCTCTATCCTGCTGTCCAACTGTTTCCTCACTCTTCTGCTTTGTTTTGTCAGATAAAATGAGATGTATTAAATATGCATATATGTGAGCAGATGTATATACATTTTTATAATCCACATTAAAATATGGTTCTTACACTGTTTCACGTAGTAGTACAACTGTTATTTTTTAATAAAAAAAACTAGATGTTCAATTCCTACTGAAGCCCATGCAAAGTAAATCACATAAACGTCTTTTAACATGCCTGGTAGCTTAAAACACTGTAAACCCACTACAGACTGAACTTCTAGTCTTTGGCTGAAAGTTTCTATTTTTCCCACCAAGATCTGGATCTGAAGGATTCAGGTGTAAAAAAACTACGATGGCCTGTTGAGTCCATGCTGCAAACTCAAAACACTGAGGTAAAGATAGACGTGTACATACAACTGAAGTTTCTTACGTAATGGAAATGACATCGTCATGGAATTACACATTCTTAGAGAGCAATAAACTTTAAATTCAAATCAACAACAGTGGAGCTGGAAGGCATTTTTAATATCAAAAATAAATAAACAAAACAACAGAAACGACTAATAACATGAATTATGAAGCCTCTGTCAGCAAAATTGTCCTTCATAAAAAGGATTAATTGAGACCAAAGCGCCAGACTCAAGACTTTTGTTAGACAGTTTTTGGTAGAAAGAGAAAAGAGACAAATGATAAATTACTGAGCTCATTATAATTTATCGTATGAATAATTGTTTTATTGCTTTGTGCGACAGGCCTATGTAATACAGTACATAGTATATCATTAAAATGAGGTTTAGTTATCAGGTGTTTGAAAGAGCTGCTTGCCGGACGGTTCTTTTATTGATTAAAATGACTAAATGAGAGATTTAACAGTAAAACTCTGTTTTATCAAACCGCAACATGTTTTTGACTCTCATCCTGTCTGAGGTTTTGTTTGTGCTTTTTTATTAATGTAAAATAGTATTATGGTTGGTTTGTCGAACAGTATTCAGGTAAACATCAGTAAAACACAACTTTACTTTCTTTTGAGTTTGTTTTGTAAATGTTTAAATAAATGTAAATGGTAGACGGATTTACTCCAACGCTGTAGATGATGAATCTAACATCAAATTAGTTTGATGTTAGTGAGGCATATTGAATAGTATCTGCAATGTGTATTCTTACAATTTCATACAAAAATGTTAATTTGTGTTTGTTGTATAAATTGTGATGTTATTAATCAAATATTTGTTATTCTCATTCATCTTTATAATGTATCTTTTCTTATATGCTTTTATTGTTTAATTTCATCTTAGAATAAGAATGTGTCTGTGTTGTTGCGTTACTCTGATTCCTTTCCCAGAAGGCCTCACTGAAAGCAGTGACAGCAGGTTTCTGCAGGTTTATCTCCCGGCGGGAAGCAAGGCCTCTTTGACCAGCTGGATGCTATAAAACTGAAGATGAACAACTTGCTGTACATAAATACTTCATAAATGTACAGTCACTAAATGCAGTTGAACTATTATCATCTGTTTCTGACATAATTAACCTTTCCCCTAGATTTTATTAAAAAAAATAAAAAATAAATAAAAATAAAAATATAAAAATAAAATTTCTTCCTTCTCTGGATCACAGTATCTGTATCCTATGACTGTAATAAAATGTTAGCTAACTACTGTTTATTAGATATTGGCTTAAAATATGTTTTCTGTTTGTTCAAATCTTGCTGCAGTTGCTGAATGTTTTCAGTGAATTTCATGTTTTGAAATGTCTGTAAATGATTTTGAATTAATTGGTAATGTGTAGTTACGGCTTCCCCCGAGGGACACAGGACGTTTTTATTTTTTATTGCTTTCCCTTGCAGTAATAATGTATTTAGTGATCACCTTGCACACTGAAGGCCTTCCTGCTGAAATTTAAGGTTGTTATAAGACTTTGAAATTTGTCATTTAAATTTGTAATTTAAGTTTTACATATTTTCCTTTAGGATACAAAAGCACCACAAACTAATGTGCAAAATGCCAGAAACAAAACAGAAAACAGATCAATGTTTCCAAAATAGTCCAGGGTGTATTTTCATCGTTCATGTGAAAGAAAGTATTCCAACTGAAATGTTATGCATTAACAACTTTTATTGATAATCACGTAATAAAAGTCTTTTCAACACTGAGATATTCATGTTTTTTCTGCGGAGGCCAACAGGGAGGATCGGATATCTAAAGGTGACGTAACGTCAGTTCACCACAAAGACATGAGAGACGAGTCACATGTTGCTGAGCTTTATAACCTGATCTGCACGTCTTTGCATTTAGAGACATAAAATTCAAACGCCACATACAAACCAGTTGCATGTGACTTCTTTTACTTTATTTGTTCAGTATTTGCATAAAGTTTGCATATTAAATGCTGGACAATGAAGGCAAAACAGCAGATGGTGAAATTTGAAACCATTAAACAGCTTCAACGAACTAAATCCTTTATCTTTTGTTATGAACAGACGCCAAGGTGAATAAAAAACCCAGTGAATTAAAAAGAACCGCCCACAGTAGAGGATTGGTCCTCTAAACTGACACGTCTGTTTTGTTTCCACATACGTTCAAGGACAAAGAGGTTGATGAATCAAGTCTTCCAGAACGGACAAATTTAAGGCTGTTAATTTTTTTATAATTAAAGGAAAGAAGAAGGAACAACAAAAACAATATTTGTAAAATCCCAGTAAGTTTCATTTTGTTCTCTAAACATCTTTTTCTTTCTTTGTAAATTTTTTTTTCATGAATGAGTTTTTTGTTAATTTAAAAAGTAATTAAACTGGGCTTTAGCTGGCATCAATAATCAATTTATGATAACTTTCTCTCAAAGATATTAATTTTTGTTTAGCCAGAATAAATGATCAAGCCTTTCTATTCTGCACAGACTTCAGCAGCTGCTAAGAAGACGCAAGATGTTCTTATAAAGGAAATTATTACTCTGTCAGTATATATATATAACGAAACAATGCTTAAATGTATTCTTCTTTCTGAAATATTTAAGTATTTCACCATCTACTAGACAAGAAGGAAGTAAAAGGCATCGGTTACTGTGACTTCCTGCATCTTGATTAAACGACATATTTAATTAGAAATAGATACGTTTTGATGTTTTTGGTGCAGACATAAACTAAAGTTTGATTAAATACAGGTTGTATATCATGTGGATGGGTTAAATGCACTACATTTGTTTTTTTCCTCTTGAAACTCAGACAAGCATCCGGTGCTGAAGACCAACGAGAATAAAAAAATCCTCACTTTAAAGATGACCAATTGTCCAGTTTATTTTATTCTTAACAACACACTATATCAGAAACAACATTTACCTTTAATGCTGGAAATCTCTTAAACTCTGTGCTCAGTTTTTCCTTAATCCTGTTGAGAAAACCATCATCAACTGTATTATATTAATTACTGTTTGTTTAAGCTTCGCCATTTTCCCACCACAATCTGCACTTTTATTCTTATTCAGCGTTTTGTAACTATTTTAAACAAGAAACAGAATGTATGTGTATATTAATCTATTCCTGTGGAAACGTCCAATTGAGTTGTTCATGTTGGTTTAAAGATATATTGTGTTGTGTTTTGGTGGCAGAGTTGTGAAGTAATTAGAAACCTCAGTGAAACTTTAGTTCAACATTTTCCCAAAAGAAGAAGAAGTGGAAGCAGAGGAAGCAGATGTTGTAACGGTTAATGTTTACCAAGTGTTGCAATAACTTTCAAAGTGGTTTTACAAACTTCTCTGTGCACTTCACATATAAACTAGAAGAACAGAAGAACACTTTCACAAACAAACAAAAAGTAAGCACATGTAAAATGTTCCACATTATGCTGACCTACATTATGCAACCAGAAATCAAAACCTGTAAAATCTTAGTTCCCTCTTGAACCTGCAGTTAAACTCAGTTGTTAAATAAGCATAAAAGTATTTCTGATCTCCTGCAGCATAACAAATGTCTGACCAGAGCAAGAGAAGGAAATCTGCAACAAAGACCAGACCAGATGAAGAGCACACAGTTTGGTAATTATAGTTTTGACACGAGTAGAAAAAATGTAACAAGTGTTATTAGTTTAAGAAATGCATGTTTCAGCAAACATAATTCTCCTGTACGTAATTGTGTCATAATGTAGTTGTAGTTCAATTACAAGAGCATAATTTAATTAATGCAACCTGCTGACTTTGATGCCAGATCTTATCAGTTTAACTTATTTAATGTGTACGGATATATTTGCTATAGAAACGAGACCAAAATGACTTGTGTTTTTGCAGCATCTCCTTTTTGTAGACTGAATCTGCCTTGCAAATGTAGTCAAATAGTTTTTTCATAATGGTATGCCTCCAACGTCTCAACATGAAGTGTGATAAAGCTATCAAGAAAATGCAAATCTTGAGAAAACATTTTGTTCTTTTAGTTCCCAGAAGAGTGGAGATGAGCCAACAGGCCCCAGCGGCGTCTCTGTTAGAAGTAACAGGTCAAAAGGTCCTCCAATTGACTTTAGAAAAGCCAGTCCAAAACGGTATGTGCAATTTATGTTACTAATTAAGAATATCCTGAATGTGCTCAGAAGAGCTCTTGTTTTCGCCAATGCAGCAAGCAAATTATAAAGCTGTTTGTGTCAGAATCTTGTTTCAGTATTACTGCGTTTCTTTTTTTGATTATGTCAACTTTGTTTCTAACTCAGTCCTTCCTCAGAGATCCTAGACTATTTATTCCTTGTGACAGATTACAATGAGATTAATTTTTCTAGTTCAAAGTTGTGGATATTTTCTCTTCGTATAAATGTGCAATTGTAATTTTCCCTTTAAAGAAACTGTTCAATTGTTTTAATTTACAGTCAGAAATTCAGCCAGGAGCTGACCAGCTGCTCAGTTTGTCAAAAGGTTGTGAAAGATTTGCTCTATTTTATTTGTGGACATCCATCATGTAAGAAGTGTTTGGATTGGAGCCTGACGGATTTACCGACAGACTCGTCCTGCTTAAAGTGTGGAGAGACATTTAGGACAAACACGCTCAAAGACAGAGGTAAGTTCAAAAGGATATTAAATTCAATTCAGTAAAGCACCAAGGTACAACACAAGTAGATTTATTTTAATCAATTAGTGACAATAATCCCTTATTAAGGGAAAAGAATCAAGTTAAAATGTGTACTTAGGGCTGGGTTTGGTTTGCAGCCAATTTCTTATTTACCCTCCAACTGTGAACTCAGAATACAGTTAAAACACCTGGCTTTTGTTTTTCCTCAGTATGCGGGCAGAAGTGTTTTGGCTTCATGCTCTCACTCAAAGATAAGAAAACTGCCAAATGTGACCTTTCTCACATTTTCCACAACATCTGATCAACGACGGACCTCAGGTTTTTGGAGACTATTTACAATTTAAAAAAGAGAAAATAACTGAAACGTCTTAATTTACTCTGAGCATTTAGTGTATTTCAAACTTCTGATGATAATTTTTTATTGAAGTGTCTTTATATTATGTCTAAAACTGCTTTCTATTTATGAAAAAACAATAAACAAGCATCCAAGAAAACACAAACTTGATGTAACTTAGTTCAACCTGACATAGTCAGGCTGAGATAAACCATGCATGCATAAAACTTTTGTTAGAAAATGCATGTATTCACTATTAGTACTGCTGATATTTTCTAATAGTTTTAACTAACCAGTTAAACTAACCAGTAAGATATGTGATATGTTTTGTATTTGATTTCAGGTAACAGTGTCTCTCTGGAAGCACAGATGAATCTTAAAAAAGCAATGAAAAATAAACTCACTTTGACGTCTGAAGGTAATGGTGACCATCACAGCTCCCTCAAGAGCATCTACACAACCCTGTTCATCACCACTGGAGACAATGATGGACGAAATGAAGAACATGAGTACAGACAGCTCAAAAATGATCATACAAACCAACCATTGCGTGACTCAGTCAACCTGAGTGAGCTCTTCAAATCAGTGCCTGCCCAGGACAAACCCAACAGGACAATCCTGACGAAGGGAGCTGCAGGAATTGGAAAATCCTTTGCTGTTCAGAAGTTCATTCTTGATTGGGCTGAAGACGAAACAAACCAAGATATTGACTTTGTTTTCAGTCTTGCTTTCCGAGAGTTGAATTTGAGTGTAGGAGAGAAAAGCCTCCATGAGCTGCTGACTGAGTTTCATCCATCTCTCCAACCTCTAAAAGATTCCCAGGATTACGCCAAAACAAAGATCATCGTGATCCTTGATGGTCTGGATGAAAACAGACATCCACTGGACTTTCAGAAGTCAGCCAAAGTAACTTCTCTTGATGACATAGCATCTGTAGGTGATCTTGTTATAAACCTGATCCAGGGTAACCTCCTTCCTGAGGCAAACATCTGGATAACGTCCCGACCAGCAGCAGCCAGCCAGATCCCTGCAGAGTACATCGACATGGTGACAGAGATAAGGGGGTTCACTGATGCTCAGAAAGTGGAATATTTCAGAAAGAGATTCGGTGATGATTCGAGTCTCACTGACAGGATAACGTCACATATTCAGTCCTCACAAAACCTGGACATCATGTGCCAGATCCCAGTGTTCTGTTGGATTTCTGCTGTCTTATTCCAGGAAGTCTTCAGCAGAAATGAAGAGACCGAAGTCCCACAGACTCTTACAGAGTTAATGGCACATTTTGTCTTTGCTCAGACAAACTGCAGAAGCAGAAAGTATGACATGAACCCTGAGAAAAACAGGGAGAAGCTCCTGAAGACTCACAGAGAATTTCTTCTGAATCTTGGGAAACTCGCGTTTGTCCAGCTTCAAGAAAACCATCTCATCTTCTATGAGGACGACCTGGAAGATTGTGGCATTAATGTAGCAGAAGCAACAATCTTCTCTGGTTTATGTAACACTGTTCTCCAGGAAGAGGAAGTCTCCTCCCAGAAAAAGGTCTTCTTTGTGCATCTGACTCTTCAGGAGTTCTTTGCAGCTCTGCACGTCTATGAATGCCTGAAAACTAATAAAATCAAAGAACTTGGGAAGTTCCTTTGTGTGGGAGACAAAGACATTCCTTTACTTGATCTTCTAAAGATGACAGTCAACAAAGTCCTTGAGAAGAAGAATGGTCACTTAGACTTTTTCTTGCGATTCCTGCTTGGCCTGATGGTTGAACCCAATCAGAGAATCCTTCAGGGTCTGTTGACTCCCCTTGACGAATGGGATGACATGGACAAGAAAATCTTAACTTACTTGAGATCACTTAGAAGAAAAGCCATCTCTCCAGACAGCTGTATCACCATCTTCCAGGCCATGACTGAAATGAGAGATCACAAAGTCAAAGATGAGATTCAGGAATTTCTCAAACTGTCTGACCATTCAAAAATGGAACTGGCTCCTTTGCACTGCTCTGCTCTGGCCTACATGCTGCAGGCCTCCAAGAATGATCTGGATTTACTGGATCTGAAGAGCTACAACACATCAGATGATGGTAGAAGAAGGTTGATACCAGCTGTCAGGAGCAGCAAAAGAGCTGTGTGAGTATGCTTTGCAATCTTTTTCAGTTTCTTTGTTTATGCCAGGATGCCCAAGTCCAATCTTCAAGAGCTACTATCCTGCAGCATTTGGATACATCCCTTACCCAACAATCTCCATCAAAAGGCTCAATTCCATCATCAGCATTAAGCTGTGCAGAGGCTCGGTAATGGGCCATTCATTTGATGGATAGTAGCCCTTGAAGACTGGATCAAGTTTTGACATACTTGCCAATTTCTCATTTCCTATATTGCTGTCTGTAGGCTTTTTACATTTTTTATTTGTGCACTAAAGATATATAAATCTTTATTATCTTGTGATGCATTTCCTTAGGCTTGCAAATTGCAAAGTTACAAAGGATTGGATGGTTCCTCTGGCCATTGCCCTCAAGTTTTCCTTCTCAGCTCTGAGGGATCTTGACCTGAGCAACAACGACCTGAAAGATTCAGGAGTGGAGGTGCTTTGTGGAGGACTCTCGAGTAACTCCTGCAAACTGGAAATACTAAGGTAACAACACATGAAATACCATATAATTCATATGACAGGACAGAACAGGCTCCAGCCTGAGCTCAAAACCATCCACTGAAAAAATATATTTGATACCCAGAAGCTATAGCTTGACTTGGGAACAATGAGGTCTGTATGGAAATCAATAACTGATATAAAAATTATTTGATTTGCATGGATCTGCCATATCTAGGATGAGCAACAAAGAAGAATTATGTTATCAACTGCTGACGTATTATGCAATGGAGCTTTTTCCGAATCCTATAACAACAGTATCAGAAATTCAGACACAAATTTTGGACTCCATGATCCGATATTATCCAACGTTATCCACAGAAATACTTTGAAACTCGCATCAGCAGAGATGGATCTGTCTGAGTCGATGTTTACTCAGAGAGAGTAAACATTGTCTGAGTAAACATATATAGGTACCTGTTAGAACATAATTGTCAACCAGTCAATGCCAGTCCTCCCTGCATGACAATGGCCTCCCAGGTCACCCAATACTTTCTCAGGCAACCATGTTTGGAATAAAACTGGGGCTCAGCTCCAATCTAGAGCAGATCTGATGTGTGTTGAGAGACAGTTATAAAGCTGGGATAATTATCCAGAGGAAATAATAAAACTCATAAGCTACTGCTAATGGCAAAGGGATAGTCACACTCACTGAATCTCCTTGTTCTGCCAACTTCATCACCCATGTGACCATTCCATCACTCAAGCTTCATGTTTATTCCTCTTTTCCTAGGATGTCTGGCTGTTTGGTCACAGAGACGGGTTGTGATCATTTGGTCTCGGCTCTTCAGTCCAACCCGTCACATCTGATGGAGCTGGACCTGAGCTACAACCATCCAGGAGACTCTGCTAGCAAGAAACTCTCTAAGCTGAGGGATGATCCACAATACAAGCTCAGAAAGCTGAAGTAACTAAACTGTCTGCAGGAAAACTGAACTAAAACCTTAAACTGGGTGTCAATAAACTTAATTTGGTGTAACTTTTGCCTCTACAGCCTCGACTATGGAGGGACTCACAGATTGAAGCCCAGCTTCAGGAAATGTACGTCACATGTACATCAATGTATTATTTGTCTCATGATGGCTGAATTTAGGAGTTTGTGTTTAAATAATTTATTCTTTTCTCTAGATGCCTTTGAACTCACTTTCAGTCCTGATGCAGAACGCAAGAAGCTGGTTCTGTCTGAAGGAAACAGAAAGGTGACCTGGATGGAGGATGATCCAGAAAACTCAGGTCACCACCAGCAGGCGCTGTGCAGTCAGGGCCTGACAGGACGTCACTACTGGGAGGTGGAGGTCTCTGGATCTTTGAGCATCGGGGTCATACAGGAGGAGGCCCTAAAGAAAGACGCAATGAGTGATTTCAGAATGGGGCACAATAAGGATTCTTGGTGTTTGGTTTGTTCAGATGACGGTTTTCATGTTTTGCACCATGATGACAGAGTAGACGTGTCTTCCCTGGGAAGGCGCACCAGTCGGTTGGGGGTGTATCTGGACTGGCCTGCTGGTACTCTGTCTTTCTACAGAGTTTCCTCTGACAGTTTGATCCTTCTTCATACTTACACAGTGGCTTTTAGTGATCCTCTGTATCCTGCAGTTGAACTTAAAGCCCAATCATCTGCTGTATTTTGTATTTTGTAACTTAATTGGGTCCAACATACTCGGGTGTACTTCACTCCGTGGAGGTCTGTGAATATTCGAGAAGGACTCGACACGTATTTGAAGGTGAACGCCTGTCGGACATGTTTGCAGAAAGATCAGTTTTCATGATGGCATACTCAGTACCGCACAGTAATCTGATCGACGGAAAACAAAGCTGACATTGACATAATGTGACACTGAGATGATAAGAGTTATCTTATCATCTCAGTGCTGCTCAGCAGCATGACTGTCACTCTCTGTCCCACAGAGTCTGTTAAGGTTTTCCTGATGGTGAAGAAACAGGGCTGGGCGCCCAATTGACTCATCAAACTTGCTAGTATTCATTAGGACTAGAGGAAATAAAGAAATTTCTCAGAAGAATACTTTAGGCAATCATTTTGATCATCATCAAAATGTATTTTGGGAAATTGTGAAAAGGCTTTTTATAAACTCTTAGTTTTGGGGAAGTGTCTCTTTCTTATTATAAAATCACGTTCTCTTACTTTTATTGAGGCGAATGAGCCCCAACAGGCTTTAGACGTAACTGAGTTCCTTTATAAACTGCTGGATGCAGTTCTAGATGTGTGGTTTGTGTTGTGAAACAGATGACATTCAAGTGTTTTTTTTTATACCAGGCAATAATCAGGCCTCTGTGTGGTTTGTGAAACTAAGCCAAAAACTTTGGTTAATCAAGTTAATTTTATGTTCTAATACGGGAGTTGTAACTTTTTCTTTTAGTAAACATTGTTTCTTCAAGTTTTTACTTTTGCAGTTAAAGCCTCATACAGACACGTCCTACTCTTCTGCATGTGTGTTAAATTATAACAAAGTTTCTTCCCAGTGATTCCCTTGGTGCTTCGTTTTTGTTATTAGCATTTTTCTTGTCAGTGGCAGAAATCTGCTCTGGCTGAATGGGAAGTGTGTATTTTTTAAAACTTTGTTCTCATGTAACTTGGTGCTTTAGCTCAGATTTCAGTGTCATTACAAACCAGAAGGTGTTTTTTGTTCAGCTTTTGACCAAATAACTTTTTCTCTTCAAAGTTTATTTGAAATGAGACATAAAGGAAGAATCTGTATCACCTCATTCATTTTCTACTTTGACTGTTGTATGAGTTATAAAGCATTTGTGAAGCTTCTGGGGTTTTGATTTGTTGTGATTGTTACCTTAAAGTCAGTTATTTTAATGTCAGTTATTTTAAAGTGTTATCTGGGTTCAAAATGTTTCATCCAAAGATTCAAATTGTTCCATTAAAACTGCTTGGTCCTCCGTTTGTGTGAATTCATGTTTTTGTTTTGTTTTTATAACAATGTATTAACTTTTATTTTTTAAGTTTGAGATTAAAACAATTTTTGAAAATGATAAAATTGTGTGTTTTATTATTATAATTTATTTTAACAAACGTTCCTGATTTAGTCATTTCTCTTCTGACTTAATTGATTCTTTGCAAAAATGAGCAAATCCAGCTAATTTTTGCAAATAATTGCTACCAGCAGGGGATAGCGCTGAGTTATCAAGTTTTATTGAAATTAACTGGACTAGGCAAGGAAATAATCACAATTAATATGAGTAAGGCATTATATAAAATCTTTAGAAATATCACATTGAATGATGTGACTTTCAGGCTTTCTGCATTCAGATGAAT
Organism: Poeciliopsis turrubarensis; assembly: GCA_010277015.1. Lineage (NCBI taxonomy): Eukaryota > Metazoa > Chordata > Actinopteri > Cyprinodontiformes > Poeciliidae > Poeciliopsis > Poeciliopsis turrubarensis. Next base: position 217,217 of record VMRN01000173.1, on the reverse strand, counting down.
TATCAAAATTACTTCACAACAGAGATTTAAACTAAGATGCTCTAGTCAAATACATGAAAATGACATGAAATGTTTTCAGGCAATAAAATTACATCTGGTCAGAAAAATGCAGATATGAAATTAATGAAGAAAAATAAGTGAGCCAAATCCCTTATGTTTCTTTATATTTGTATATTTTTATATGCAAATTATGAATGTGGGCTATTATAGTGAATTTATTTATAAAGTAAACACATTTTCTGACTTGTCATGAGAGTTTCGCTTTTTTATTATTTTACGTCCTTATTTTGAGATTAGTACTCCTCTGGAAGATTGATTTACTTGCTAATTTGAAACGGGACTTTCTTTTTCTCTGCTACTCGTCTTGACATGTTTTATATTCAGTTTGCCACAAATCTAAAGGGAAATCCCTCCTAACAACGTCTTTAAACCTGTTTCCTGGTTTATTTTTTTAATCAAAGGCTGTTTTCTCTTTGGTTCTTGTGTGTCAGAACATTGTTTGTGCACCTTGTCATTAATGCTTCAGTGGTTTCTGTGAAGGGTGTGTTCTTTCTTTCTGCCTCGGGTCCCAGCTGTCAACCCGCCCCCATCCGATCAGGGTGGGGTCTCGGCCTTCATCCAGGATAATAACAAAGAAAAAAGTCCCGGAAAAAACAAAAGAAGCAGGTGTGATCCAGACACAGCATCATGAAACATAAACACCAGGTGAAGCCTGTCTGTTTAAAAGCGATGAATGTAAATAGATGCTTTTCCACTTTGTTTTGCATGAATAATAACATAATGGAATCAGGTTTAAATGATTTTTGAAACGTTTAAAGATCAAGTTGTTTATATTTTAAAACCTCAGCTGTAAAAAAGGGATGCACTTTGTTTTTATAACTTCTGTTTTAACTGCAGCAACAAATCTTGTGAACAAGGACCAGATTTTCTCCCGACTTCATAACAGCAACAGAAAGTATCACACCTTCAGTTTAACCCTGTAATTTACAATTTAATAGAAGAAACATTTATAGCTCTCTGCCATTGTTGGCTTTTACTTCAGCTTATTTGTATTTAGTTGTAATCAATACGTAGTTGATCATCAGTAAATCATGTTGGTGGGTTGCCAGTAGTTATAAATCAACTCTCATGTTTTGAACAGATAAAAATTAAGATTTTTTTTAATTAGCTAAAAAAACATTAAAGTCAGAAAGGAGGAAAAAAAAGGATTTGGAAAGAAATATCTGCATCAAATTCTAAAAAATTTTAATTTACAACATAATTAAGACAATGTAAACTTATGAGTTTACAGTTTACTATTTTATTCTAATAATGAAATAAAAATAATCAGTGAATAAATATTAATTTCTAAAATCCTAAACCTAATAGAAAAATATATAGAGAGGGGAAAGAGCCTTTTTGAAATACTACTCCTGATAATATAAATAAATAAATAATAAATAAATAAAGTAGATACCAAAATGATAAAAGCTAAATAAATAAAAGACCAGAACTAAAGTACGAAATAAAGTAAGCAAATCAATGTATATTTTTCCTTCTACTGGTAGAATGCATTAATAAGTAGAAAAATTATAATTTAGCCCAATTTAAATTATAATGGACTTAATAATTTAAATTAATTTAACTGAATACTTTATTATGGCTTTAACCAGTTTTCACCAGCAGGGGGCGCTGTCATACTAAAATGCTGCTGTTCTGCCTCCTTTTGTCTTGTGGTTAAACTTGTTTATACTAAAAATTGGGTTTTTTTCATCTTTTAAAGAAGAATAAAAATAAAAATAGAAGTGAATATTACATTTTATGGAACATGGATAAATAACTGAAGTCAACTTTAAGTTTATTAAACAAATGTAATAATATATATTGAACTGTTTACAGTGTTAAAGTTTAGTGGTTTTTACTCAATACCTACATTTAAAGTGATTGTTAATTAAGAGAAGAACCAGACAAAGGAGAGAGAGGCGAGAGACGGTAGAGAGACACAGACAATGGGAGGGAGAGAGAGGGAGGAGGGACGTTTGTTCACGTTCCGCCGCGGAGAGGTCGGGGAGGGCGGGGTGGATCCAGCCGGTGTCTCCTCTCTGCTGCAGCGGCCATGCTGCTGTCCGCCGCCTCGCTCCGCGCATCCCGCTCCTCCGCAGGTGAAAGCGGCCGCCGCTGCATCTCCGCGTCCCGGGTTGAGCCACAGGCTCGGCGCGGCTAGGCTCGGCCGCTGCGGTTCGCCCGAACTGGATCCGCCGGAACGGTCCGGAACGCGGCGGCGGTGAGAAGGGGGAGGAAGAGGAGAAAGGCTCCTTAGCAACAAACCGGTTTCACGGCATTATTGGTAGGTACCTCCCTCTGTCTGCCTGTCAGGGTCTGTCAGCAGCTTAGCAGCAGCAGCAGCAGCGGATTGATGGATAAAGTCAATGAGATGGAGAGAGAGAGACAAACTGTACTCAGGTTTTATAATCATCCCAACATTTTGTTCTTGATTTAGATGGATTTTCCCAACAGGATGTCCTCGCCAAACGTGGACAAACCAACCCATTTTACCTAAATGTTAATTTTTTAAAAAACAAAAAGATTAAATATCATGTTGTGGTGATATTTAGCGTCCTCCAGTGAAACCCAACATGATTGGGTGAATCTGTCTTGTCAGTTCAAACCATCTGATTGTCTTTTTTTTTTTGCGTGTCTTTTCAGGGATGGACGGGACACTGAGGATTGAACTTTGACCTGTGCCAAAAATCCCAAAATGAACTGGATCAGCGTGATAATGGTTTATTGATTTGGGTTTACAGCAGGACTGGTTTCGCTTGGTTTGTTCGTAAGCCAGACAGCTGAGGTTATGGTTGGGTCAGTGAGACTGCAGTGAATCAGCCTCAGGGATTGAATATATATCTAAGATGATTGGCAAGTCTTCTTAGTGTTCATCCAGAACTCTGAGGTTCTTGATCGGCTAAATTCTTAGCTTGGCATTTTTAAGGTCCACTGTACCACTTTGGTAGAGGACCACTGGATTTACCCCATATCCCAATGTGAAAACATATTCGTGAACTGCACTGGACTAGAATTGGTAACACTCGATCACAACTAGATTTGCCAATCCTAATACTGTTTGAGGACCAAAGGTGGTTTGAAGGGGAATAGTAGCCCTCTTGAACTGGGTTCGGACCACTTGACCAAGAATTGACTCGTTTCGTGTATTGGAATATGAATCTTAAATCAGATGAACTCTGAGTGCAACGGTAACCTCATCCGCCATGTCTCTCAGTAAGACCCTTGAGTTGGAGCATTTCGATGAACGGAACAAGGTTCGCCGGGGACGCTCCACCCGACCCAAACGGGATGACTCCACCGGCAGCGGTGGGGGTTCCGGCCCCAGTTCCAGGGGCAGCAGCCTGGTTCCCAGTCCTGCCCACAGCGCCAACTGCAGCTACTACAGGACCCGCACCCTACAGGCCCTCACCTCAGAGAAACGGGCCAAGAAGGTCCGGTTCTACCGCAATGGGGATCGGTACTTTAAGGGCCTGGTGTACGCTGTTTCTAGTGACCGGTTCCGGTCGTACGACGCGCTGCTGATGGAGCTTACTCGATCGTTAGCAGACAACCTTCATCTGCCGCAAGGAGTTCGTACGATCTACACCATAGATGGCAGCAAGAAGATTACCAGTATGGACGAACTGGTGGAAGGTAAGACTCCTTTATTTCAGGACTGGGTTTCTGATACATCAGCTAATGCCAAGTAGGGTAAGCTGAAGGTATTCATCTTGATTTCTGCTTAGCGTGAATGATACTGAGGATGATGATGACAGTATTGGCTCATTTCAAAACGTCACAATGTTTCCATCATCGTCTGAAGGACTTGAAGGGATTTTATTATAAGTCTGGACAATATGGCTGAAGAACATTTCAATCTTGATATCAGGGTTTTATGTCAGTAAAATAGATGATTATTGATAATTTATTTCATTTCATTGTCCATTACGGTTTTTTCCAGTTTCCTCTCAAGCGCCGTTGTTTTTTATTTTTATGCAGTTTTGAGGCGCGGTGACAAAACCTGAAACCTGTGTTGCGCAAGTTATTTAACAGGTAGTTGCTAGGTAACCAAAGAGTGAGTGGGTTGCTAGGTAACCAAAGAATGAAAGGTTGAGGGCAAAAACCTTTTCTCTGCCTACATCCCCCAGAATGCTGTGCGGTTCTGGTTCAGAGTTCAGTGAAATTGTTGAACGTTGTATCGGACATATTATCTATTGATATTGATCACATGCCTATCGTGATGATAGACTCATAGCACATTGTGAGGATGGCTGCAGTTTTACTTTCCAGTTTTTAGCTCCAACAAAAATATAGAGATTATAAATTAGTGTTACATCATTTAAATGTTTTAAAATGTCCAATTTTAAGCAATTTTTTCTCACCATCTTTTCTGAAAAGAAAAAAAAATTGACGTCAAAGTTAAAACTATTTTCAAAAAGTGTCTTTGATAATCTCTTCTTAGCAAGGCTACAATTTTTTAAATTGTTTAATTAGGAGAATGTAGGCATAATATTAGCAGAAATATTCAGTTTTACCATTTAAAAACATACTAAAATTAGAGAGTAGTGAGAAAAAAAAGCTTCTATTTAGTTATCAAACTCTGGCATAACTACCTCAGCTGTTTGCACAGTGACTGAGGTAGTTTTGATTTTGATTAATCAGTAAAATCAATCTATTGCCCAGCCCTAAAACGTAAGGTAGAGTCAGTCAGAAAGTGGTGCATAAAAGTGCAGCCTTGGGCAACAGTAACGTGTGTTAATGATGGCTGGGAGCAACATATCTGGTGCTCTGACTCATGAACAGAGACATCAGTCTGAGTAACAGAGTCTGGCTGGACCTGCAGCTTTTAAACAGCCTCAGTGAAAACCTATCAATATAAATGGTAAAGTTAGTCCTTTGTTTGCACCAGTATAAGATCAGAGCTTTCAAAGATTTTTAAAAATGTTTTTTCAAACAGACTTTGTAAGAACCAAACCAAAAGTTGAGCTCCAGATTTCAGTCAGTTCTGTTTGTGTGCTAAACATCCGCAGGGAATCTTAAGATGGCAGGAATGTTGATTGTTGGCATTTTTGTGTGATTTAAATCCCTAAACTGGAGAATTTTTAATTGCATTTACTAATATTTTTTAACTTACTGATATTTAATGATGCTCTCATGGAGCAAACAGTTAAGAAAATAGTAAAACTAACATTTCAGTTAACATCAGTGATTAAAATTGATCAGGACTAAATAAACATAAATCTAAATTCTTATCATGATAAAATCTTTCACAATGAATGAATGATGCGATAAATGGCCACTCCTGCTACGTTGTTCAAAAAGAAATGTGCAACTCGTAATGTAATGTACATTTGTGATTAAAACAGTAACATAATGGAAAGCAGCTGGATTTAACTCTTATTTAGTTTAAGGTCTGACTAATCCTAAGAGGAAGGATCTGTGATAACGCTACTTTGTGCACCGAGGATAAAATAAATGTCACAGAAGAAGCTCTCCAGTTCAGAAGCAACTTCTCTAATGAGCTTTATCTCTTAAAAAACAACAAAAATCAGACTCCAACACAAACTATGAGAATAACCAATGTACTTTTAGATTTTACTGTACTTTGAGAATCTAAACATTTAATACTTCTGAAGATTAAATCTTTTTAAATAATGACCCGAGATCTTGATAATTTATTGCAAACAGCTGAAACATGTCAAACATTTTCTCCTTTGTGGCCAAATTCCTCTGCTGTTCTCACCAGTTTAACTATCCATAATATCGATTGATAACATCCGATTGGTTCATCATCAAACCTGCAATCTGTCATCCTGCTCTTTACCTGTGTTTGTTATGCAAACACTTGAATTATTTATCTCTGTGCACATCAAGGGAGGAAGAAGTATTTCCTAATCAATACAGAAACTCTCAAGGGAGCTCAGACATTAATATTCATACCTCGACTCGGCTGGCTTAAATTTCCACATTGAATTCAAAATGTTTTAGAAACTTCTTTGTCAAAACTGAAATATAAACAAAATGTTGAAACTGTAAAGACGATAAAAAGCTTCCACATCCAGAGTTAAAGACATTAAATAATATATCTGGGTGATTTTACCAATGTCTCCAATGTCAGCAGCAGCAGCAGCAGCAGCAGCAGCTTAGTATCAGCAGTTTATCATCAATATTGATGTTGGACTGGTTGTAAGGTCTTCTAATGAACATTAGTGGCAGGAAGCCGTTCAGCCGGAGATGCTCTAAAAGACAGAGGCATCACTCTGAGCACTTAACACACAGAATGGACTGTGACGGATTTAAACCGAGTGTCCAAAGTGGGAAATGCATCATTTACAACTTCTGTCTGGAAAAACATGAAGGCATTCTGTTGAATGATTGGCTGCTTTCCACCCAGCATGTTTCTGGTGGAGTTAATCAGTGAAAAGCTGATTAAATGTGGAGTTAATCAGTGAAAAGCTCTAAGAAGCAGCATTACAGAGAAGAAAAAGGGAATATGGCAGCAAAATTTAAGGGTGTTTTCACACCTGAGAGTCCAGTAGATTCGGTTTGATTTGATTTGTTACATTTTCAGCTGCTGTGGTTCGCTTTCGCACCAAACCATTTGGAAAACCTGTTCCCCTCCTCGCCTGTGGAGGCGCTGCAACAAGAAATGACACGGAAACTACTGAAGACCTTTTCCATGAAATGAAAACTAGAATGTGGCGTCAGACTTTAGCGATTGTAGGATTTCTGATTTGTCTTTGGCAGAAACAGTGACCCATTTCTTCTGGTAGTGCCAAGCTGCCTCGTCTGCTTTGGTTGTATTTACCCAGCATGCCCTGCGCTGCAGTCTCCTTCCTGCTCTTTGAGCGGTCTCTGGTTTGCTTAAATATTTCGCTTCTCTATACATTTGCACCAGAGTTCACTTTAACCAAAGTGACACCGAGGTTTTTAGATTTACCAGACTTCACATTTTTGGTCCAAACGAATCAGACTTTCGAGGCTAACGGACTAAAGTTTGATTAAAACGGATTAACAGGGTTGATGTGAACGCAGCCTAAATGTTTGGGCTCCCATCCAGTCTTTTTGTAACACCAGAATGAAACCCAGGGTGTTCTGGTGTCCCGGCTGAATCGGCCCGGAGTGTTTTTGCGTTTAGTCACTGAGGTATTTGTATAACAACCCAGAGCAATCCTGTCCAGCTCATTTGAATCGCAGAGTGAAAGTCGGCACATGGAGAGACAAGGTCACTGAACAAAGCCTGGAGAGAGGGAGGGAGAGGAGGGAAGGTGTGTCTGTGACGTCTGGAGGCAGAAATATGACGGATAAAGAGATGCAGCGATGATGAGGAGGAAGATAAACCTGCATTAGTCTTTTGGGTTGGTTATGTTCGTGTACATATTGTTAATCGTCCTTTCTGGTAACTGTTGACTTTGGTTGAGGGAAAGACAAGTTTTGTGCTCCTAAAGGGACATTGTTGCCGTCGGTCCTGCTAAATTAAATATTTCCCCCCAGCAGCTGTTGGACTCTATATCCATCACTTCTCCCTACAAACTCAAAAAGTCTTTAAATCTCTGATGTAGTTTGCAGTTTTTCTCATTTGAAATGACTCCTCTGCCGTCATTCAGACATTTTTGTCGTTTGCACAGTTTTATTGTCACTTTTTCTTTTTAAATAGCTGCACATTTTAAATGCACATTTGGTCATTTTTATAAATAATTTCACTCGGTTGCACATTTCTTTGGATCGGAGTATTTTGTTTTAATAACTGCAGAGTATGTTAGGTTGCAATTTTGCTGTTTCTGTTCAGCATGATATTCTTCATATTTTATATTTTTGTGTTTGTGTAGATCTGCTCTGTGAATGTCCCACCAAGGGACAAAGAATGGATTTCTATTTAATTCTGCCAGAATTAAACTATAAAATCTACATGACATTATTGAAAAAGGTTTTTTAAAAACTCAGAAATATTTACTGCTGGGAAATCTTTTCTATTTTCTGGTTTCAGAATAAAAAAAACCCAAAATGGTTTTAAAAAGAATAAATGTATTTTCTTGAATGTATTTTGAAAATAAACAAGAAGACAGTTTGTAATGTAAGAAAAAAATACAAGTTTCACATATTTCTATAGATTACAGATTGTTGTAAATATTTTAAAATAAAAGCTTAAAAACTTTTAAAAATATATTTTTGCAGTATGAGTGAAGGATTAAGCTGAAAAAACTTGAATAAAGGCGCTTAGGATCCGTCTAACAGCGATTTGAAGCTGTTTGTTGATAATTTGCTGCTTAAAATTCAGCTTTAATATTTTGAGCTTTAATATTTGCTCCATGAAAGCAGATACTTTGAACCGTTGCTCGCGGTTCGGTGGTTAATGTTGACGCCGTTTGGCCGACCAAGCCGTTCATGTCACTGCGTCTAATTGCTGCTCTCAGGCTGTTATTTGTACCCTGCTATTAATCGGCCAGTTAAATCCTGAACTCAGCGACTCTGAAAGCAGAAGCAACGTCTCCGTTACAGGAGAATGTCTGCAGGACAATGGTGATAAAAATAGGAGCTAAGTGGTTTGCACTTTATTATAATTACCTATCTGTATTTATAATGTTAGTTTCTTTCGTTCTGCTTGGATCTTGAATGTGACTTGATGACTGATGTGTCCTTCTCAGAGCAGAAGAGTTGATCTGACTGCTGTCAAACTCACTGAATTCAATCGACTGCCTCGTATTTCAACATGTCGTCTGATCTGTGCTGTTGTTCCCTGTCATTGATTCATGAGTTCATCTAAAATTTATTAATTGATCATTTTCTTAAAATCCTTAGTTTATCAAAAGGGCCAGCCATCTTTCCATAGGATAAAGTCCTAGATTTTTCAAAATATGTTGAATTTACAAAAGTTTTAACAGTATTTTGTGGCAGCTGTATTAAAAACCGACAGAAAATTGTTTCCCACATTAGTAAACTTAGACATAAATTATGAACCTGTTAGGTTGCAGAGTAGAAAAATAAAAGATGAAAAATAAAATATGTGAAACAGTTAACTCCTTATTAACAGGCGAATATTTATACAGAAGTGCTGCCTGCAGTCACTTTAGCTTTTTGCCATCATGTTTTTTTTCTATAATTTTCCTCTGAAAGTTTGTAAAAACCCAAGGAAATTTATGAGTTCAAAAAGTTGAAAATTTGCTGGAAAAAACTTCAGAAATTTTAAGATTGATCAAAGTTTTGAGTTTCAAATTTGGAAAATTTTGGACATTTGAAATTTGACATTTTTTTCTAGAAAATTTCTGAGATTAATTTCAAAATTTCTGATTTTTTTGGCTTGAATTTACCAAATTTTTCCTGTTTAATACTCTGTCATAAATAAACGATGATCAGATTCATGTAAGCAGTAAATTTGATGGTTTTCTCATCGATATTTTGCTCTAAAACGTAATTCTTGTCTTCTTTAATCGCTTCCCTTTCCGTCCAGGCGAGTGCTACGTCTGCGCCTCAAACGAACCCTACCGGAAGGTCGACTACACCAAGATCTCCGTCCCGAGCTGGAAGCCCGGCGCCGGTTCCGGAACCGCCACGTCCGCCTCCAGCCGGACCCCGACGGCGTCCACCGGAGTGTCGACGACCGCCAGCGCCGTCGCCAAAGACCGTCCCGAGGGCCGGGAGGGCCGGGAGAGCAAAGACTTCATCAAACCCAAACTGGTGACGGTGATCCGGAGCGGCGTGAAGCCCCGCAAGGCGGTGAGGATCCTGCTCAACAAGAAGACGGCGCACTCCTTCGAGCAGGTGCTGGCGGACATTACGGAGGCCATCAAGCTGGACTCCGGGGCCGTGAAGAGGCTCTACACGCTGGACGGGAAGCAGGTGGGACCAAAACATCTGGAACTCTCCTCAAATCAGCAACTTATTTAAATAAAAAAAATAAAAAAAATAAAAATAACTTATTTAATCAAAAACTTATTTAAATAAACTGACAAAATGTGTCAGTTATGATTAGAGCTACAGCTAACTCTTCTGATGATTAATCAATTTGATTAGGTTTATTATATTTTTCTACAAAATATGCAATTAAAAAAGCTGATCCTGTAATAAATTTGATTATTACATTAAGTTCTTAAAAAATGCGACCTTTAATCTTATGAAATGTCATTATTTTCTGTCATTTCGTCCTCTAAACTACTGATTTTGTGGTCATTTCACTGCGTTTTCTGCTTTATTCATAAGAACTTTAGCATTTACAGCAGCTTGTGATTCCCATTAGGTGAAGTAGAATCGAACAAAGCCGGCTGAGTCAAGCCAGAAATCAAATTAAAGCGCATTACAGAATTATTTCTCAACAGAACCGCTAATTTACAGTTTGGGTCGTGTGGGGCGTTTGGCGCTCTGCAGAACTGCAGCAGTCAGCTGAAGTCCAGTTGTTAAACACTGTGGATGCGCTCTGATCCGCTCTGCAGCTCATTTTGGCGTAAGGATTTGAAGTTATCGCAGACCGACCGGCGGATCTATTTTTAAACACAGACAGGTTTTTATTTGAACTCGTAGATAAGCTGAAGGAAAGCAGCGGCAGCAGAAAACGGACTGAAGGACGTTTGTTGTTGTGAACGCAGCTCGGATCTGAGCGAAGAAAAAAAAACCTTTTATTGAGTCACGCAGGAATGAACACACCCTGATTGTGTCAGAGTGGATGCAGCGTCCACTTAAAGATAATAAAAGCAGCGTTCACTGCCTTCAAAATAAAAGCATCCTTGGCTGCAATCTTGCAGAAGTTGTTTAATTTCCGCTTCAAAATCATTTTTGCTCACATTAAAACGTTGCTGTTAAGTTCTATGCATGTCTATGCTGCAAAAAGTGCAAAGAAAAATGTTTTTTATTGGTTTTGCATGTATTAAGATCTCAATGGAAGCGTCCTGAAATGGAAATATTCAATATAACCAGGCTCAGATGTTTGAAATCACATTATTGAGCCACCATAAAGTTGTTTTTCTTGGTTTAAAAAGCAAAATTTATTCATTTCAAATTAAACCTTTTATCTAGTTTCATAAAATATTAAAACAAATAATTACAGGAGCCACATAAAACCTACAATCAACCTTTTCTCTAAGGTTATTCTTTTTCCCTTTTTCAAAAGTAAAATTGATGATTGTTTTTCTTTCTTTAAACTGGGACTTTTATTTTGAAGGCATTTCAGTCCCAATGAAAGCTTTTATTCTATTGGTCTCAGCATGAATGCAGCAAGGCCAAAGCGTGTGTGTGTGTGTGTGCGTGTGTGTGTGTGCGTGTGCGTGCGTGTGTGTGTGTGTGTGTGTGTGCGTGCGTGCGTGTGTGTGTGTGTGAGTGTGAGTGTGTGTGTCCTCACGTCTCAGCTTGCTTGGAGAGAAACGCCATCTCTCACCCTGCAGCGTGGTCTCCATGGCAACCGGCTAGCCAAGAAACAGACACGTGGAAGGTTGTCCAGGATCCAGTTCCGGAATCGTTAGGTGTCGCCGTCGCCATGGAAACAGAGTAGCATTAGCAGGAGTCTGCAGCGCAGAATCAGTTCGATTCAATTGAAAGTACTTCATTGATCCCAAAGGGAGAATGAAAACAATCAGCACCAGCCTGAACCTCTGCTTTGTAAAATGAGCTTTTATGGAAAGCGAAGGTTTTTCTAGAGCAGAGTTCAGTAGAGACAAATATAATCCTTCATTTCTCTGGAGAGCCTCAACGCTGACCGTTTTCTCTCTGCTTACACCGAAACGCTTTCTTTAAGCCTCTGAACTCTGATTTATGGACCTTTCAGACACAGAAAAGCTCCTAACTCAGGGGATGAACCCAGTTAGCCACGAGCTAACTGCTTAATGCATTATTAATGTCATAATTTCAATAATACAGGTAATAATAAATCACATTTTTAATTAGCAAAAGGAAATACTCAAATATTTTCACATTTTTAGGCTAAATTTGGTTTAGTTGTATTGATTTTGTTAGATATTAAACCATAGATGTCAAATCATTTTGTATCATTTTATTTTGAAGCATATAATCTAGAAGTGTGAACTTAATTTTACACCTAATCCAATAAATTACTATTCACGTTAACTTTGTTTTATTTATTTTACTTTTGGTTTTGCTTGCGTTTGTTTTTTATTTACATTTTATTCATTAAAATAAAAATATTAGTTTTATTTTGGACATTTAACATGTCTTCCACTTCCAGTGTGGCCTGTTGTGTACAAAATTAAATAAAGTTACTAAACAATATTATCGTTTATTGCAGTAAATCCTGAGACAGTTCATCATGTGGCAGACCTGGTGTGAACTTGGCTGCAGCTTCTCTCCGTTTAATCCCTTCTTTCATACCTCTGCTGATCCCTCTTTTCTTCACCTTTCCTCTCTCGCTCCGTTTTCTCCGTCTGCATAAATCCGTGTTGATGAACTCTTTGCCTTTAATCCTCAAGACAGTTCTTCGGCGGCTCGACGTGTTTGTTTCTTGTCTGTCAGAAGCTTCTGAAGAGCTGCAAACATGATTTAAATATTCCCATCTGTCCTCCGCTCAGCGCTACATGGAAAAGAAATCCTCCAGTCACTGAATCAAACTCTCTCTCTCTCTCTCTGTGTGTGTGTGTGCAGCTGACCTGTCTGCAGGATTTCTTCGGGGATGACGATGTGTTCATGGCGTGCGGGCCGGAGAAGTTTCGGTACGCGCAGGACGACTTTGTGCTGACGCATTCTGGGAAAACGGCGGCCTTCGTGAGCGGTAAGCACCAAAAACACAAGCTGAAGGCTGAAGTTTTACCTCCGTTAGGTTTGCTTCAAATACAAGATCTGATTAAATATTCTGGATATCTGGAATATTGGTTACTCCACAGTGTTACACAGCAGAGTGACCCTGAAGCTTAAAATGCATGAAAGGTTTCTTAGAGGTGACTTAAGCTTCGTTGAACAGGTTAGGATAGATTAAGGCCTACACAAAACAAGAAAATAACATTTTTGCACAAACTCATTCTTAGATAATGAAATTTTACTTGTTTAAAGGCCCCCTGTCATTTTAAATCCAAATAATCTGCTGCTGGCCACGCCCCCAAATCACTGTTTGCTTTGAAAAGCAGAAATGGAGCCTCCTTTACAATCAACAAGAATGCAGCAAGTGGTTTCTGGATGGTAAGTCAACACCAACACCTTTCTTTGTCTTTTCCAGCAGCCATTGTACAGCACGTCTCACCAAACATGCTGGAGTTGCTCTTAGGTTGGTAGGTAACAGGCAGACATTTTTGAAACGGCTCAAAAGACGGCTGGGTAATTTCTTTTTACATTTGGATTGTTTTTGTAAGCAACAGAAAATGGAAGAACAAAAATGGGAAAAATACAAATTTTGCCCAGTAGATCCCCTTTAACACGCCTGACATGCTGATTCTGAAAGCTAATTTTGGCCAATGCCGTTTTGTTTGGAAAGTAAAGTCGCTAAGTTGGCAGCAGCGGGGTGACTATCAGCAGAACGAAGCTTAAAACCTTCATTCGGTAGAAACATGAATACATTTGCTTGGTGCATATGAAAAAGTAACAAACCTTTCCGTCGGTTTGTCCGTCTCCAGAGTGCAGGACCAAAACGCCTCGTCCAGCCGCTCCTCAGAAAACTCCCAAAACTCCCAGCAGCTCCAGCTTCTCCTCCTCCAGGACTCCACCCAAAGGTTTATCCAGGACCAAATCACCGGGCTCAGGTAGGGAGCCAGGACGGTTACCATGGAGACAGGTTTAGCGTTTAGGAGCTCATTGGTTTAAGAGAAACATACATACATAAATGTATTTATTCTTTCTGTTGTTTTATGGATCTTAAAATGACTCGGTGACTTTAAACATAAAACCACATTTTAACCAATCAGATCGCTCTTTTCTCCGTCATGCAGCCAATGAGGCGTCAGGATCCCAGTCGGCTGTAAAGTCCAACAGATCCAGTCCGTCTCCCACCAGTCCCGGGACGCGACGCAACTTAAAGGTCAGAGAGACGATTTATGTTTGAAAACTCGTTTCCTCTCAGATTGTTTTTCTGAAAAAAAAAAGTTAAATTCAAATTAAACTGATTTAAATTAAGTTGTGAAAGAGTTATTGTTGAACTGTTTCTGCAGCAGAAACTTAGGAGAAAATCTCTTACACTTTCAGAATGAGGAAGGTCAGACTGTTTCATCCTGCTGCTAAAGTTAAAAAGAGAATAGCAGAGCTTGCCCCCTGGTGGCAGCAGGAAGCTACTGCAGTTCTCCTACATAACAGTGATTCTTTCCTCTGTCCTGTTTTCAATTATAGTTAATCACCTTCATTTTGCATCAAATTCCAAACACTATGAAGCATTAAGAAAAATGTCTAAACCTTCATCACATAAACAACAAATGACAAAAATTAGTTATAAATCCCAAAGTTTTATGATTTTGAAGTCATAAATGGCTTTAAAAAAAAGGAAGCTTTAAAAAATGTGGATCATTCTCAACAAATATATTCACATTTCCTCAGAAAAAAGCGATTAAAATCTAAAAACATCTTCCCAGTTAATAATTCTGAAGATTTCCTGCAGTGCTAACGCAGATCTGACCTGGTTTTCCTTCCCTAACATCTGTTGTTTCCCATCAGATCTCTCCTCGCCGAGCGTCTTCCACGGATGTGAACGGGGAAGCCGAGCAGCTGGACGACGCAGAGGAAGGTTTGTGCTTCCATTGTGGTAAAAATGAAATCTAATGAAGATTTAGTTGTTTCTTAAAAGCATAACAGCTTTTAGTCTTTATTATTAGAAAAACCCCCTGAAGACGAAGCTGCATCTTTCTTAGTGCTCCTTACTTTTAATCAAAAGGTAAAATAAATGTTTTTTCTTTCAGTGAACGGAAACCGATCTGTTTCGTCCTCCACCATCAACGAGAAGTACAAGGTGGGAAAAGTGATCGGAGACGGAAACTTTGCTGTGGTGAAGGAGTGTGTGGAGAGGTAAAGCTCACTTTAAACGTTATGAAAGTAATTTAATGGTTTTGAAATTAAAAATAATAAGTACATAAATAAAAATGAATCATTTAAAAAAATTATTTGTAATTAAATAAATTATAAAGAAAGGCATTTTTTAAAAGAACAACTCCATTAGAGCAGTAATTTAGACAAAACTATGCAAAAAAAAAAATTTTTTATTTAAGATAAAAAAAAAATCTTTTGTAAATCTTCATTTTTTGTAAAAAAAAAAACAGACTTGTAATAGGCACCCTTTTCGATCGAGTCATTAGTTGATTGATCCACAACTTGATCACCAGATCAGTTCTACTTTGTCACATAGCTGATTTATTATCTGCATAGTTTCCTACTAATAATGAAGCTTTCGCTAAAAGAATGCTGTTATTGCATTTTAGACAGTAAAATGTTTATTTTTTTATGCATTCCTAATATTGTGTAACAAGGCCCAAATGAAAAATCTGCACCTATTAATCTTATAATCGTCAGAATAATTGATAGCGTAACTAAAATAATCAATTTTAATTCGTTTTCTCTGCCAAATCTGTTTAAATTTAGGATTTGCTGAGAAAAAAAGAGTGAAAATGATTGTGGTTTTACCAGGTATTTCAGCTGAAGGTTTTAACTGTTCCTGCTCGTTTCTTTGTGCAGGTCGACCGGACAGGAGTTCGCTCTGAAGATCATTGATAAAGCTCGATGCTGCGGGAAGGTAGCTGCTATTTCCACTGTGCAGAAAATGATTTCATTATCTCTAATAATCTAAACTAATAGCAAACAGAATTCTAGAGGCAATAATCATCCAATCTGTTTAAATACATCAGCTTGTGTTTAATTATTAACCTTTTAAACAGGTTTAGCAGAATAAATGATTTTCCGGTGAAAACGTTTCTCTGAGCAGGAACACCTGATCGAGAACGAGGTGGCAGTTCTGAGGAGGGTCCGGCATCCCAGCATCATCCAGCTGATCGAGGTGGACGAGACGCCCACGCAGCTCTTCCTGGTCATGGAGCTCGTTAAGGTCCTTTAATTAACCTCTGACCTTTGACCCAGAAACCAGCACTCTTAGACCTTTACTTCAAATTAGAAAAAAAAGTCTTTTCATGGTCAGATATTATAGCCTTAATATTGTTTTAATCCAAAACTAAATAAATTGTTAATATTAACCATAGATTAAAAAATTACAATTTTCTCCATGTTTTTTTGCACATGTTTGTGTTAACTGTTTAATCATTATCGAATGATTAAATGCATAAATAAAAGCTCCATTCTCCACGTTTCACTCGTTTCTGGTTCCTTTAGGGCGGCGACCTTTTCGACGCCATTACCTCCTCCACCAAGTACAGCGAGCGAGACGCCAGCGCCATGGTGTTCAACCTGGCCGGCGCCATCAAGTATCTACACCGGATGAACATCGTCCACCGAGACATCAAACCCGAGAACCTGCTGGTGCCAAAACACCGTCATCCACAGATCTTTTACTTTAACAGGAAGTGTTTCTGTTGCACCTGAACTCTGTGGCGCTCGGCTCTGGTTTCGTTCTGCAGGTGTGCGAGTATCCGGACGGCACCAAGTCCCTGAAGTTGGGCGATTTTGGTCTGGCGACGGTGGTGGAGGGTCCGCTGTACACCGTCTGCGGCACGCCGACGTACGTGGCGCCGGAGATCATCGCCGAGACCGGGTGAGAGACAGGAAGTAAAACATGACGGCCATTTTTTAAAACAATTTATTACTTTTAAAGACAACAACAGCAAAAAGGAACATAAGGACAGACAGACGTGACGTCGCCCTCATGTGCCTGCAAGATGGCAAAAAGCTGCTCGTTTCCATTTGAATTGATGAAATACTTTATTTGGACAATTTTGGTTATGGGAGGTTTATTGTTTTTAATTCTATTGTGTTTAACTACTTTTATACAAAACAGATCCAACAATCATTCTGCTGCTAAATGAAATAGTTTTATTTTTTATTGGTTTGTAATTAAGCTATTTAAGCTAAAAGTTCATATTTGCAGACACACCAGAGACTAGAAATGATATTAAATACTCATATTTCTATGAGTAAATCATCCCACCAGTGGTAAACAACCAGTAATGTTGACGTTTTCGTCTAGTTACGGTCTGAAGGTGGACATCTGGGCGGCAGGAGTCATCGCCTACATCCTGCTCTGTGGATTCCCTCCTTTCAGAAGGTCAGTAAACACAACATTTTACTTTAACCAGGAAATTCATAATAAACGTTTTTATTTGCATCATCATGTTATCATGAACGTTTCCTGTTTTGTGATCGAGTTGGCGGGAAGAGCTTTGGAATATTTGTCATTTGTGTGACAGGTTATTAAAATGTACGCATTTTTGTAACTTTATTGAGTTATTAGTTGCACAGTGTGTTTTATTTGTAAGTGCTAACAGAAATCTGCTTTACTTTCCGCAGTGAGAATAACGTCCAGGAGGAACTATTTGATCAGATCCTCAGAGGGAAGCTGGAGTTTCCATCTCCAGACTGGGACAACATCAGCCTATCAGCAAAGGTTCGGATCAGTTTATGAAAAATAAACGTCTCATATCAACCTGTTAATCTATACCAAGGTTATGACTTAACAACATGCATAAAAGTCATTGTTGTTCTTTAAAATGATCATAAATTCAGTCAAAATCTCTGTACATGAATATTTTGGTGAAAAAGAACTGAAAACAAATTATCATTGTCCGTTTTAGTTTGTTTTAGACGAACAAGTCTAAAACAGTTGGTCAGTTGGTCAGTTTGGTCAGTTGGAACAAAAAACGCCAAAAAACAAATCAGATATCAAAGTGAACCTAAAAGAAACAATCTGAATCACATTCTGATGTCTGTGGATGTTATTAAATCTCAGATCAGTCTTTCTCTGCTAACGGTCACATGACCTGCTCCTCAGATGCTGATCAGTCAGATGCTCCAGGTGAACGTTGACGCTCGGTTCACTGCTGAGGAAGTCCTCTCCCACCCCTGGGTGACGGTCAGAAACATAAAAATGAACATTTTTCCACTTCGCTGCAGCACTTTGGTTCTTATCGTGTAGAAATGTATTTATGATGGTGGTAAAGTTGCTGTTTTTGTAGGACGAGGCACCGGGAGAGCCCAACACTGTGAGCGGCCCGGAAGATCACGCCAGCGAAGAAGCGCAGGAATCGGATCGTGAATCTCCGATTCTGGAGACGAAACAAGTTCCCTCACCGCTGGTTTAGGCCACATCCCAGTCCCACTGGTCTAAAGGAACCAACATGATGCAGTCTGGGAACCAACTGGGAGCCATATAATCTTCCTAACGTCTCCATTTATCTCCATTTACCTCCAACCGGCTCCCTTTCATTTCTAGGAAAGTAAAACTTTCAATATAGACAGAGGTAATTAAACATTCTCAACTACGTTTTTGCTCCTCAACTAGTGACTTAATACACACAAAGTGAAGTTTTCCCAACATCATCTTAGGGACGAGATGACGTTTAATCTAAAACCAAACTGTTCAGTAGCTGCATTTCCATTACAAGTGTGTGTAAAACTGCTGATATCCCATTAATGTTGGGGAAAAAAAACACAATTTTACAGCTATAACACTCTTAAAAAACACAAATTAAAATGTGTTTTAATTTTGGTAGGATTAGGTGATTCTTTAAAAATCATGGTGCACCATTTTCCTTAAACTACTTCCTGGCGTCTTGTTTGTCGTTTCCAGCAGTAGTAACATCCAGTTATTGATCACATAATTTGTGCAATGCACTGATTTTGATAAAACCATCTCATCCTAGATCAAAAGGTTTTTATTGAAAACTTAAAACTTTTTTCAAAATTGCTGTTTCTTGTCAAAAGATTACTTACATAATTGAAATTATTTGAGGCATGGAAACGCAGCTACTGACAGTCAGACAAATACACTGCATTCTTACAAATTTATTCAACATATCTACAGGACTTTCCCTCAGATCTAGTCAGAAATGTTAAATAAGTTTGAGAAATTTGCCTTATCGCTCAAAAACTTAGCCAAACAAAGCCCGCTATCTCAGTGTGGACTTTTGATTCCGGTTCCTGTTTCCATGGAAACTAAATCAATAGTCTTCTATTTAGTTTATTTCCCCTAAATGAGGCTTATTATGGTTCATGTTCAAGTTTTCAGAAACTGGATTAATTTCTGAATCGGTTTATAGAGTAGCCTTAAATCTGTTTTAATTTCCAGCAAACTAAACGAGTTTGCATTATTTAAAATGAGCCCAAAGGTTATTTTCTCCACTTCTGTCTCTTTGGTCTTCTGACATAGACTGAATTTAATGGTTATTTACTCCAGACCAGTCTCTCCAGTATTAAATCCAGTTGATCTCCTGGTAACCGTCCAGAGCGCGTGCCAATTGATCACCAGAAGGTTTTGCACAAGGCCCGGCTCTGATCCGTTAAAACAGGCGCCGCTGCTGAAACCAGTTCATGCTGCTTGCAGGACTTCCATGAACATACACACACCATCAAGGTGCTGCCGACTCCTTCGATTGGACTGAAGTTTCCTGATTAAATACCGTGGTCTGGAATGAACTTTAAATGGGATTTTACTGATTTTACTACAAATAAGAACTGCTCTAACCTTCTCTGAAGTTCCTGCTAAACCAGGATGTCTTCCATTTATCTGAAAATATGTCCAAGGTTTGTCTCTCCTTCACTGGAGAAGACTCGCGTCGTCTTCTTGCCATCAACCAACTAAGGAGATATTTGAGCACTGTGCCTGTCTGCGCTGCTGATCCAGTCTTTTTTTTTTCCTTAATATTCCCATCTTTATAAAAATAATGCAGAATCTTTGGAAATATCTCTCTAGAAGAAAGTATTATTTTCATATTTTTTGTCTGTTTATCAACTGAAGTTTGAGTTGATTGGAAGAGTCTCGGGAAAATGAAGGCAGCAAATCTGAATTTTGTTTTTTCGTTAAGATATAATGAGCAAGAAAGAAAAGTCAAAACTCGAAACGCATCCGTTTACCTTCACTTGAGCTGAATCCCATTTCCTACTCATCATATCCAGGCTACACTGAAAAAACACAAAATATTACCAAGTATTTTTGTGTAGTTTCCAAGTTTTTCTCTTTGAAAAGAGATTAGAAGGGAACCGTGGAAATGGGATTCAGCCTCAGTCTTTAACTTCAGTTTTCTGCCTCTTCATACCTTCACCTACTTTAAGACATTCTGTTTTATTCCTGATCAACTGACTGACGTCCATTTTTATCACCTGAACTTTTCAAGCATCGCTTTAAAGATGCATTTGGACTGAATTTAAGGGCACACTGAAGTCCAAATGATGCGCTCTTTGCTTCTCCTCACTTTATATCATTTTAGATAAAAGGGTAAGACTGTAAATAATGTAGATACCGTTCTGTCCGTCAGTGTCTGTGTGAGTCTGTTGTGAAGTAGGAAAACAGTAGCAGATTGAAGAATAAGTAGTGTTACAAATGAAAAGAACAATCTCATCGTCAATGCCTCAGAAAACAAAAACTCCTACCTAAAGAAAATGATTTTCCACATAACTAATAAACCATTTTGACATTTCAAATGTAATTTCAGTATTTAGATAGTTAAAAAAATATTTGGGATTCAGGATTTTAATGTAATGACCTGCAAGGAAAGGTAGCAAACATAAATGAATCTCTTTCTTTTATATAATCATGTTACATCCAACTAACGTTCGTCTCCATTTGCACTTTTCATGAAACTGTCTGTCCAAAGCTGAGTGTTAGTTTGATGTTTTCGCTTTTGGGAAAGAGGAACTTTTGAAATGGGTGTTTGCATCAATGGGAAAGTAGTTCCCGTCTATGAAACTTGAAAAGAAAGTGTCTGAATAAACACATTGACCTGATGCAGTGATGCAACCTTTCCATGGCCTTGACCTTTGGTTGGAGCCGCTCACTCAGAGTTTGGCTGGAGGCTCTCCTGAAACTACACATGTTCAAATTCACTGAAATTGTTAAAATTCAACCATTCTTGGCACATAAAGCCTTTGTAACCAGGCTTCAGTTGAAGTAAATATTTAGAAGAAACTGTACTTTAACTGTTTAATTTAGGCTGAATTATTATAAAATTCAGCCAAATGATTCGCCCAAAATGGCAAACTTAAACTACTGGCAGCCCTCAAAATTCATTAAAGTTGCAAAAATCAGATTTTTTGAAAAGTTTTTCCTTATTAATAAAATATTTTTACGGATTGTATATCATTAAACATCCAAAACATAAATAGGGCTTTGGAGTGCTACCTTTTAAAATAAAACCTAAAATTTTCAAATTTTTATTTTCTGTGTATTGGCCAAATTTTTACCATTCTTGACTTGAAAAAATGGCCCCTGACCCACACTTTGGACACCCCTGTTTTACAAACTCCTAATAATGTCCAAAGTGATTTGAATCAGGTGTGTCAAGAAACAATTGCAAAAAAAAGAAGAAAAATCTGACTTTTGCTGATGCAAACAGATTTTCAGCTGCATTTAGATGTCTGCAGTTAAATGTTTTAGTTTTTTAAAGCATTCAATCAGAAATATGTATCTGAAGTTTGGCAGTAAAAGTTTCTGATGAGCTCAGGTTGTTGTCAACAGTCCCAGATTACTACTTATCACTGGGGTGTAAAATTGCATCAACTTTTGTTATTAAGATACTAACAAGTCCGTCTTTCTGAGCTGTTGTTACCTTGGAGAAAAACTTCAGCCAAACTCTGGATTGGCGACTTGACCTTTGACCTTCTATGCCTGCTATGAACCCAGTGGTCTTAATTCTTTTCTCTTTGCTTTATACCAAACCAAGAGGAGCCTTCAGTTGTTGTTTGTCCTGCTAACACCTGAGTCAAAATTGAGAGGAAGTCTGTTCAGTTCATGAGAATCTTTGATAACATTGCTTTACTTTTTCAAACTGTAAAAAAAGTGTTCTACTAAATTTATTTAGTCTTGCAGATAAACTCCTAAGTGGTGCATTAAGATAACTGAAAACTTACAAAAAACATGAATCCAGAATTGAAAGAAAATATTGAAAGAATTAGGGCCATGTTGAGAAAATAAAATAATGAAATTATGCAAATAGTCAGAATAATATGAGAATAAAGTTGTGGTATTACCACAAAAAGTCATAATATTGCAACTATTTTTAAATATTATTACTTTAATTTCATATTATTATAACTTTTCTCATATGACTATTCTCATAATTTTAGTACTGTATTCTCATTATTCTGACTTAATTCTTGCACAACTTTATTCTCACATTATTATGACTTTTTTCTCATAATTAAATTTTTAACTTTTTCTTCGTGCAGCCCTAATACTTAATGGTAAAAGTATGT
This sequence comes from Poeciliopsis turrubarensis, assembly GCA_010277015.1. Classification (NCBI taxonomy): domain Eukaryota; kingdom Metazoa; phylum Chordata; class Actinopteri; order Cyprinodontiformes; family Poeciliidae; genus Poeciliopsis; species Poeciliopsis turrubarensis. The sequence continues at coordinate 194,936 of VMRN01000173.1, read as the reverse complement.
ATGCAGCAATAGTTAATATCATCTGCATTTGCATTTAAGTTTACTGTAAATTGTCCAAAAATCAGAACTGGACTGATTGTTATTTGTTTTTGTTTTTGCCACTTTCTTCTGCATTTTCTGTCTCACTGACAGGTAACCAAAAACAGAGAAGCAACTCTGTCATCTGTCTAAACTTCCCATTGAAACCTCTTTAAATCACAGATAAAGTTTTATTGACAGGCAGAGTTCAGGTTTTATTGATGTTGGACCGTGCAATGTAGAGATCAAAGATAAGATGTAGCTGAACTGAATTTTTCCCAAGCAGATTGAATCAGGTGGCTTTACTTACTGGGCCCTGTTTGTTTGGGTGTGTGTGGGTGTGCATGTGTGCGTGTGTGTTTACTTCATTTCAAGCCTCATTATTATTGATTGAAACAAATTTTCATTTACATAAAGTGACAAAATTCCCAATTTTGAAGGAAATTGGTCTAATTTTTCCAAAAAGCAGAGACTGAGCTTCAGTTACAACATAGTAATAACTGAAATATATACAGTAGATCATTTTGGGTAGAACGTTTTCTTCCTGAGATGCCTTTGATAAAATGAGTTTCACATGCTTCACATGAAGGAAGCGTGAGAACATCAGTGTTTTCTAATGACATGTTTTAATCTCACAATAAGCTGTAATGTTTATGTGTGTCGAGGTGAAAATGTGTATGATCGCTGGGATCTGGGTGGAAATGATGAATCCCTTATTTGTTTTGAGAAAAGATTAATTAAACTGTGAAATGAAAGTCTTGCTGACATAGCTGTATACTGTTGTGTTTTTAACCATAAAAACATACTACAGCTGTCATATCTTTTAGTGTCAGCTTCCTGCAGAGAGGGGAAAACACCTTAAGGCTCCACTTCCTCATGTTTTGGAGACATCTGCAGATTTACACTGGACATTGAAAATATACAAACCCTGTTAAAAAAAGCTGGACAGACAAGAATAGAGAAACAAAAAAACATTTCCACCTTTAATGTAACCTATTTTCTGCATGTAAAAACAAGGCAGTAACCTGGTTGAATTGAACAGTTTGCTGATTCACGTTTCGATTCTGCTTGGGTTCATGCCTACAATCAGTTACTTTGTAGTTAATTGTCTTTTGAGATTTGCAGTATTTACACTGCAAATCCACAAAATTTTACCAAGTATTTATTAGTGCAAATATTGTAGTGCATTAGAAAAGAAAAAACTAACCTTTAAGCAACTTTTAAGCAGAAACAGGTATTGTTTTAAGTAAATAATTCCTTAATATTAAAAAAAAAGTATTCCTTCCATTTGCAGATTATTATGTATTTGTTATAAGTGAAATTATATACCAATGGAACTAGTATTTTTACCTATATCAAGGAATTATTTACTTAAAACAAGCTTTAATTTCTTACTGAAGTTACATGTAAGTCGGTTCTGTCTTGTTTCAAGTATAATAAGATATTTGCACAAGAAACTAGACCAAAAATACTTGGTAAGATATTGTGTTTTTGAAGGGTAGCTAATCATAGCTATTAAAAGTGTAATTTAAAAGAAAGTGCATAAAGTAATGCATAGAATGCTGAAGCATCTGGGACGAGGTCCAGTGAAAGTCTGTTTTCATCCAAGCTCTTTCATTCTATACATGCAAAGAAAGGGTATCACTCTATATTACAAAAATTGTACTCAAGTAGAACTATCAGCTAGATACAGGAGCTTGTTTCTTCAGTTTGTTCTTTGAGGACAATAAATTGCAGAATACCCAACGATATAAGATTATAACTTCCATCTCTTCTCATTAAGAAGAAAGACGGATGAGGAGTAGTACCCCAAATATTTTTTAAATACACTCAAATGTTTAAGGCCTTATTTTCTTTTTCTAATCTCATAAACTCATGAATCCAAACACATACACACTCATTCTGGTATTAGTATATGTGCAAGTTCTCTTAGGCTTACGTCTTCATTGTTTGTAAGCATTACTAGCTGTCAAAATTACACTTTTTTTTTATCATGTTTTCTATAAAAGGAGTGAATTGGAAAAAATCTGCGGCCTGAAAAAAGTGTTGGTTTTTGCAGTCTGTTTTGCTGTCCTTGACTTCAACCACTAAAGATTTGGTGAAGTTAAAGTTCTTATTATTTTCCACAGGCATAACATCCAATTACGTTGGAAAACTGCATTAACATTCTGTGCATGATTAGAGGAGACATGTGTTTTCTTCATCACATTTGTCACATGATCCAAGTTATATTTTTGCAGGTTTATATGTGGTCAAAACATGCTGTAAAAGTTCAAAGGGTGTGCTTGTTATGTACTCATAAATACTGATATCTGATAACATAATTATAAATCTCTGCAATGGTTCCTCCCAACTAAAAAGTAGGTTAACAGATTCACAGAGCCGCACAGCAGAACTTGAAAAGTCACGGGACTGAATGCTTCTGCTTTTTGAAAGGGAACCTTGTATTTTTCTGCACGCAGGTAGCTTTATGTGCAGTAGAGGCAATTACTGTTTTAACAAACTTTTTGTTGAAGTGGGATATGGCACACAAAGGACTTCAGATGGATTCTCAAGTCTCCTGTTGCATCTGTCTGGATCTACTGAAGGATCCAGTGACTATTTCCTGTGGACACAGCTACTGCATGAACTGTATTAAAGACTTATGGGAAGGAAAAGATCAGAAGGGAATCCACAGCTGCCTTTATTGCAGAAAAACTTTTACACTGAGGACTGATTTGAAGAAAAACACCATGCCAGAAGAGTTGGTGAATACCAAGAAGATGGAACTCAAAGACGCTCCAGCTGATCACTGCTATAGAGGACATGAAAATGTGAGCTGTGACATTTGCACTGGAAAGAAGATGAAAGCTGTCAAGTCCTGTCTGGTTTGTTTGGTTTCTTACTGTGAAAATCACCTCCAACCTCATTATGATGTTGCTCAATTTAAGAAACACAAGCTGGTGAATCCATCCAAGACACTTGAGGAACACATCTGCTCTCGTCATGATGAGGTGATGAAGATCTTCTGTCAAACTGATCAGAAGTGTATCTGTTACCTCTGCTTAATGGATGATCATAAAGGCCATGAAACAGTTCAAGTTACAGCAGGAAGAGCTGAGAAGCAGAAGGAACTTGAGGTAAAGAGAAGAAAAGTCCAGCAGAGAATCCAGGAAAGAGAGAAAGATGTGAAGCTGCTTCAGCAGGAGGTGGAGGCCATCAATGTCTCTGCTGATAAAGCAGTGGAGGACAGTGAGAAGATCTTCACTGAGCTGATCCGTCTCCTCCAGGAGAGAAGCTCTGAGGTGAAGCAGCAGATCAGATCCCAGCAGGAAACTGAAGTGAGTCGAGTCAAAGATGTTCAGGAGAAGCTGCAGCAGGAGATCACTGAGCTGAAGAGGAAAGACGCTGAGCTGGAGCAGCTCTCACACACAGAGGATCACAACCAGTTTCTCCACCACTACCTCTCACTGCCAGCAGTCAGTGCGTCTACAGGCTCATCCAGCATAAAGACCCGTCCTCTGAGATACTTTGAGGACGTGACAGCAGCTGTGTCAGATGCAAAACGTGTTCTGGAAGACCTATTGACAGAGATAAAAACAAAGATTTCACTGACAGTGAGTAAAGTTGATGTTTTACTGCCAGAACCAGAACCAAAGACTAGAACTGACTTTCTAAAACACTCACAAGAAATCACTCTGGATCCAAACACAGCAAACAAATTTTTGTTGTTATCAGATAGAAACAGAAAAGTAACATTAATGAAGCAACAGCAGCCTTATGAAGATCATCCAGAAAGATTCTCTTATTTTTGTGAAGTCCTGAGCAGAGAGAGTCTGACTGGACATTGTTACTGGGAGGTTGAGTGGAAGGGGGGAGAGATTGAAGTTGCTGTCACATACAAAAACATTTCCAGAGCAGGTACATCAGAAAAATGTGGATTTGGACTCAACGACAGATCTTGGGCTTTGCACTGTGACGCAAATAGTTATTCCTGTTCCTACAACAATGTTAAAACTCCAGTATCAGGTCCAGTTTCCTCCAGAGTAGGAGTGTACCTCAATTACAAATTGGGTGTTCTGTGTTTCTACAGCATCTCTAAGAAAATGACTCTCCTGCACAGAGTCCAGACAACATTCACTCAGCCGCTCTACGCCGGGCTTTGGCTTCTAGATTACGGAACCACAGCTGAGCTCATTAGAGTTAAGCAGTGTACCAAGAGCAACGCAAACCGGGTTTTGTAATTATTTTATTTGGTATAAAATGACACTTACAATCCAAAGTTGCATTAAAACATTACTGCCAGAATCAAAATAACCTTGTAAATACTTAATTACCAAAAGTCTCTCAATACAAAAACAGGATGTTACACTAAATTAAAACCATATTTTTAACAAAGTTGATCCAGACATGACTGTTTAATTTCAGTTGTCTCTATGTGTTTTTCTTAGTGTTTGGACATCATCCACTTTATTTTATGGGCTGTGCATAAGATTGACATGACACTTTCATAAACATGAAGGAATTTTAATTAATGTTTGTGACGGTTGTCAGGTAGTGTCAGTTGGTAAATAATGACATTTTAAGGCAACGTTCACACTTACTGGACTTTTAATGCAAGTGATTCCTTATCATTCAAGCAATGTATAATTGATTTTTTAAGGCTCACTGGATAAGTAGAATAATTACCCTTCACTTTCACACTGATAAGAGATTATGTATTTGATTTATTCAGACTCATTCATTTGTTGTTCATTAACATAAGGGTCCACTGCTTATAAAGCCATATCATTCAATTAATTGATAAATTAATACTTAAAGTCCGATTAAAGTAATGCACTGCTCTAAAAGATTAATATCGGATGGAAATAACTTTCTTAAGATCATTCATGAAGATTTTACACTGAATTGTCAGGATTTGAACTTTGGCATTTAAGAATGCTGTTAATTTTTACTTGTTTCGACAGGAAACATAAAAAATTTCTGCGACTCAAATCAGAAACTGGAAAGATTTTCATGTAAATGTTTATATATCTTCCTTGTCCTTTGTTTCTGAACTTTATTGTCATATTAACACAAATCTGGGAGAGAAGGTTGTAAGCACTGTGTAAAGTTTAAAGATAAAAATGTAATCAGCTTTAATATAATTTAACTCTGTGTTATTGTGTTTTAATCAGATGTGGATTGGATGATTGTTTAACTCATGAATCATTGCAGAAACTAATAAATTACTAACAGTTTATAGTTTTGTTTAGCTGATCCTTATGTTTGCTTTTGATTTCTTTTTAGAGGAATTAAAACTTATAAAAATAACTCGTTTAATTTTGTTTTGATCACAAAAAACAAATAAATTGAATTTACTGGGTCATGTTTTCTTTTTATTATAATGGCTATTTTTCATTGGTCTACTGAAAATGTTAATTCTGTTCTCTGCTTCTAGAATATTGAAAGTGGAGGATGAATTGAGGACAGATATTTAATAAAAAAAGAAAATAGAAATATTGTCATGGTTACTTATTACTTCACTATTATTCGAGGAAATTCTGAAAGGCAATTCTGATTAAGCCACACTTTTCAAGGCATAGAGGTGTAAAATACAGTACAATAATGGTAAATGCATTCCAGTGCAGAAAAACTAAACAGCCGCTACAGAACTTGGCCAAACACAGAAAAGCAACTCACCTAAAGAATAAGAAACAATTAAGTCAAATCCATGGTGAAGATGAATCTGAAACCTTTGGCGATCCTCTGCCTCTCAAACTGCAGCTACTGTGAAGCTCCTCCCCTCTATTCAACGGAGTTCAGCTCTGCTGCTACGTTTCCTGGTTCCTCACGTTTTAATGATCTAAAAACTTTAAGATCAGCAGCAAACTGGTGTTTGGCTTCTTGTGAAACACACATCACACGAGAAATATGGAGTGCTGTTGAAAAGTGACGTTTAAAGAGGAAGTTAGACGGATTCAGCTACATCTGCTGTCCAATGTGTTTTGGGTGTACTGCAGGATCTAGTTCACTCTGGACACAAGTTAAGCTAAAGTATGAGGCTACAGGTTATAATGAATTAAGAGTTGTTTAAGAACCAAAAGAGCTGGCTCTCTGAAAATAGCTGAACTTCCCCTCGCTAATATTTGGGCCACGTGTGGCATGTCATATTGTAACCAGCACCATCTTTGCCAGAACTGGCCTGGTTCCAGTGCCATCAGTCAGCCAGCAGTGACAACCTGAAACCAGACCTGGCCCAGGCCTGTCTGCTATGAGGGATCCTGATCACAAATGCTTTAATTTGCTGTAAGCAGAAAATCAAAGTAATTAACATAAATTAAGAGGACACATTAGGCAAAATCCACTTTAATTTTTCTCTATTCCTGATTATGTTTTCTTGTTTATTACATCACACCATTAGCTGTGGACTGCTAAACAAACGAATCAGTTTTGCGAATCCAACATTTTCTTTTTATCTCAGAGCAATTTTGTAGGTCAAGTGCAGTTAAGCCAAAGTTGCAAGGGTCAAAATGTTCGGTAGCGTGTATTAGCCCACAGGATTCCTTTCATCATCCCCCGGCATCAGAGCCTTTTGAAGAGTCCTGCTACATTTTTGGGGATTTTTTGGTAATGTTCCCACATTTTCTAAGTCAAGTGTCCAATCTACAACAGTTGAAATGAATATTTCCTGATCAAATGAATTTAACGTAGTCCACCTATAACATTGCATTTGGGAAGATTAGAAAATCTTTTATTGTTTATCCTCTGGTCTAATTTGCCACAGGAACATTTCACAGTTATCTTCAAAATTTTAACGTTGAAGTCAGCATGTAAAAAAGTATCAGACTCTGGGGGATATTGTTTCAGAATTTGAGATAGTGCAATATTGATCACATTACAAAACTTTGTCGTCATATTATTGTTTTCTGAATGTCTGCTCATGTGAATATATGAATGACTTGAATAACTATAGATTAAAATGTCTACATTTCCGAGGTAGTGGTACAACCAGTCCTACCACTAAGAGGCCAGTTCTAACAGCACATTTCATGGTTCTTCACTCTGTAAGTCAATATTCAATGTCAAGCAAAGTTCAGGAGTAAAAAAAAGACAAAAATGGTAGTTTTGTTTACTTTAAAACATCCCACTTTTGCTCTAATTGTGTAATATTTGTTGTTATTTTAACTGTTAGGTTAATGTCTTTTGACTATGAACTCATCAAATCATGGTCTGGTATTCTCTTTATCTGTGTCATCTTCTTAAGCAGCGCCATCAGTTGATGACTACTGCTGACAAGAACTTATTGTTCTCCCTTCGTAGACGATTATCTTAATCTTTTCTTTCAGTGTTTTTCCATGCTTCTCTCTGTTAGACAATGTTGTTGGCTAAGGTTTTGCTGCAGCAAACTTCATGAGAAGAAACATACACTTCAGTAGATTCAAAACGAGACCTCGGTTCAGGAACTGTCTAATACTAAATGTTCTTAATTGAAAGACCTCATATGAATCTCATTAGTTTCTGGATCAATTTTTTTTCCCTTAAGTAAATAATTTACTGACATACCTCTACTCCACAGCAAATATTCTACAATTGTAGAATTGGTAATCCAAGCAATATCAGGATGACTTGGATTACATGTAAATTGTAGGAGGATTTCTGAATATACAAATGAATTCAACAGTGATTATTAACAACTGGAGCCCAAAGTCAATGTCTGAACTAAAAACTTTTAAACCAGGAAGTGAAAAGAGTAACAAAGCAGAAATCTAAAGTATTTACTTTGCATCTCCCAACAATAACCGCTGTTAAGCTCCTCCTTTCTATTAGACAGATATCAGCTCTGCTGCTGCATTTCTGGTTCTTTTCGTTTCACTTGTCTGAAAGCTTCAGTATCAGTAGAATCACAGAGCTGATCAGACAAACCGCTGATGATCAGTAAGTAACAACTTCAGGTTGAGCTACTTGTAGGCCACATAAAGGACGAAAAGAAACTTGAGACATTCAGAGTAGTTGAGAAGTGAAATGGCTCAGAGAGGTAATCAGATGGATTCTGCAAAATTCTCCTGCTCCGTCTGTTTCGATCTACTGAAGGATCCAGTGACTATTCCCTGTGGACACAGTTACTGTATGGGGTGTATTAAAGACCACTGGAATGGAGATCAGAGGAGAAACTACAGCTGCCCTCAGTGCAGGAAAGAGTTTACATCAAAGCCTGCTCTAGAGAAAAACATCCTGTTAGCGGAGTTGGTGGAGGATATGAAGAAGACTGGAGTTCACGCGGCTCCTGCTGACCACTGCTATGCTGGACATAAGGATGTGGCCTGTGATGTCTGCACTGGGAGGAAGATGAAAGCTGTCAAGTCCTGCCTGGTCTGTTTAGTTTCTTATTGTGAAAATCACCTCAAATCTCACTATGATGTCCCTGGATTGAAGAAACACAAGCTGGTGAATCCGTCCAAGAACCTCCAGGAGAACATCTGCTATCATCATGATGAGGTGATGAAGATTTTCTGTCGTACTGATCAGCAGAGTATCTGTTATCTCTGCACTATGGAGGATCACAAAGGCCATGAAACAGTCCCAGCTGCAGCAGAAAGAGCTGAGAAGCAGGAGAAGCTCCAGGAGAGTCGACAACAAATCCATCAGAGAATCCAGGACCAAGAGAAAGATGTGAAGCTGCTTCAGCAGGAGGTGGAGGCCATCAATGTCTCTGCTGATAAAGCAGTGGAGGACAGTGAGAAGATCTTCACTGAGCTGATCCGTCTCCTCCAGGAAAGAAGCTCTGATGTGAAGCAGCAGATCAGATCCCAGCAGGAAACTGAAGTGAGTCGAGTCAAAAATATTCAGGAGAAGCTGCAGCAGGAGATCACTGAGCTGAAGAGGAAAGACGCTGAGCTGGAGCAGCTCTCACACACAGAGGATCACAACCAGTTTCTCCTCAACTACCCCTCACTGCCAGCACTCAGTGAGTCTA